>JASDQU010335637.1:7568-17701 GCA_032191745.1 Picea mariana | reverse complement strand
TTTTTTTACCACTAGAATATTCTTGATTTAAAATTTAAAATTATATTTTTACCATCAAACTTGTGCATCATGTCATGATCCGAAAAGGATCTAGAGAAGGCTAATAATAACTCATAACTCACAGAGGCAAATCAGAATGGCTCCAACAGACAGAGAAAGGGAAAAAATTTAAAGTTCCCAAAACTCGGTGAAAATAGCATGATCGTGAAGAGCACGCCAAAATATTTCTAACAGCACAAATGGCTCATTAAACAGAGTTACGGTTTGAAATATATTCATGGTTAAAGTTGCGGTCAAACAAGGTCAGTCAACAGGGGGCCACATCATCATCCGTACTGTTGATGTCAGCATGACGTCAACAACTAACATGGCAGAGTGACATCATCATGACACATGGCATCACCATAGGCTATCACGTGTCACCCACCAATGGGATTTTCAGGGGTCCATGTGGACCAGTAGAAAAGTGCCATGTGGCACCTCCAAGCGATGACACGTGGCACCACCCAGGAAGCGCCACATGTCAGGTATGGAACGAAGGGGAAGAAATGTCAACAAACAGGTGGACTTATCAGAGGGCACCATGTGGCCCAATCATCAGGCGACACATTGCATCCCAGAAATGCCTAATATTAACCCGTGAATGAATTTTGAATTTTAAAATGGCGGGTCCACCAAATCTGGCGGACCACGCTAATTTTAACGACAAGTTGGTGGGACGTCTACATTCCGCTAAATTTAGTGGGAGCATATATTGCAACGTATATATATAAACAACCAACGTTCCAAAATGGAGTCTGGTGGGATTCGACCCCAAAACCTCCACCAATGCCCACGCTTTAGCTACTCTTCCCATAACCAATGCACCACTGGTACCGCTTGGTATATCCACACGTGATCATTAATTAAAAGGTGAAAATAGCCCAGATCTAGGGGGAGAGGCACAGACCTGCGAGCATGGATTTCAAGACAAAACTGTCATAATTGCAGGTTGCAGAGGGCACGAAAATCGAGATAGAATTCTTCTTGGGCCTAGGAGTGCCAGAGTCGGATCGAAGCATGGATACAACCATTTTTGGGTAGTTTGATGCCATGAATTTAGTGGTGATGTCTTCTTTCTGAACTAAGCATTATTTCTACAGCTTGATTTCAAAATGAGTTATATATATGTATTTTCCAAATTCTTTTGTTGAGTTAATGAAAGAGCCTACCCATTTGAGAGAAGGACTCGAAGACGTAGTCCACTAGGGACAAACTCCGTTATCAATTTTTTTTGTTCAGATCTGATGCTTATGTCTCTTCATTTTTAATTTTTCCCTCCTTTAATGGTGCACTTTAATTTATGCTCATTTAATGCAATTCTTTATAAGTCAGGATGAAAAGATCTTGGATCATAGAGAATAGTTTATTTAAGACTATGAGGTGTTTTGGCCAAGCAGAGGCAAGATTTCATATATAAAACAAACCTTCCCTAAATGTATGCACCTCCAATAGTGTGTAAGAAACATTTGTTTGTCCCTTCAGGTTGTCAACTAAAATATTTAGTGGGTATTATCTTGTAACTACCCTTGGTTAATGTTAAAAAAAGGATGTGGGGAAAACATTGATGTTCTCATTAATTATTGGATCATAGATGTATTATTGTTGGAGTATTTAATAGAGGCGATGATTTGTATTACTGTCACATGAAACTTGATGGACAAGGAAACACATCCCCTTAATAAACAATTGTTTAATTATTTTTTTGACTTATGTGTGGGAAATGAGAGGAAGTGTGAATTGCATGCATAAAATAGCTACAACACTTATTGGTATCCATTGAATGCTATTATTTTTATGTACCCATGTTGTGCATCATTAAGAATGGCATTAGAACATTCTTCTTGTGTAATTGAAGAGGAATTCAGGTGTTCAATTTATGGCTTGAATTAGCACACATTAATTGTATCAAAGTTAGTTAGAGTTGGATTTGAAGGAGGCATTCCTATTATTATTTATTGATAGAGTGATTTTTTTTGCATTGAATGTTGGTAGAAAAAAGTGGCAATGAAGTGTTCTATCTATTTGCAATAATAGAGATTCCTTACCTTTACAAAACTAAAGGGGAGTACTCCATTTTTTGTTGGAGTATTGTAATAAAAGAACTAATTTATAAATTTTAGTGTAAGAATCCTTGGAGTTATTAAAGGAATAATGTTGGTTTGATGGTTATTATTTAAGGGAACATTAAACATAGTCCATTCATTATGTTGATTGCTAAGAATCATGAGTATTAGGTATAGTTGCAACCCATATAATTGATATTCTATTTGAAGGAGTCATTTGGTATGTTAATCAATTAAATTTTAATTTAGAAAAAGGTTCATATTGATTGGTAGATTGTAGAGAAGAGGTGGTTTTAATATAGTGGTGATAGAGTTAAATTTGTTCCCACCAATGGAACTTAACTTAGCCTTACAAAGTCAACAAGAAAACCCATCTTTACATGCTATTGGATAACAAGGAGTAGGGAATTTTCACTCAGAATTGTGTTTTGCACAAAATCCCAAGAGATCAATTATGAAAATAGAGCACTCAACATCATATAGAGTTATATCCCTCACGTTGATTGGAACATTAAGAATAGGGATTCATTTTACATTCATTTCCATCTAGTTTCTTGTGTACATGTTACAATGAGAAAGGATCTATATAATCGATCATGAGAAGAGGTTACACAGAGAACATAAGCCTTGAAGTTCATTTGGTATATAGAACATAGATAGGTTTTCATTTTTCACAAAGAACCCATGTTGGTGAAGCGAGTGGGTTGTAAGTCCCTCATTTATAGAACATAATGTATCAGAGTTGTATCCTTGACTATGATGAAACTACAATAAATTTGAAGAGAACATGGACCTGGCATGGGTAAATAAAACAAAGAAAGGTTGAAAGACTTAAGGGCCATCATGTTCATTTTCAAGAAGAGAACAAATTCTTCAAAGAGAAGGTCCAAGTGTATGACCATAGGATGGTAGAGATGGAGAATAAACTTGAGACCTATTCCAAACTTCTACCATTTATAAAGAAGATATTAGATGAACACCAATACTTACTCGTTGCAGCTATGGAAAATTGGGACAAGAGTAGAGTGAAAATTGTGAAATTGGGAGAGAATTACATCTAGATGGATAGTTGGCAAGAGGATAATCTCACTTAGATGATGGACTAACTACACTAAGAGTTGGAAATTAAGGAAGAATCATTGGCAAATATACAAGAAGTGTCTAAGAGCATATAGAAGAAAATCCACCTTCAATTTCCACTTCCAAATCCAACACCATGACTAATACAACTTTTCCAAGCTCACTTTCCATAGACATTTCTCAAGAGTAGCTTGGTGAATTTGAGAAGAATACTAGAGGAATTGGTTTGAAATTGTTAAGGAATATGGGCTATGATGGAAAAGGGATAGGTAAGAGAAGATAAGGAATCTTGAGCCTCATTGTAGCTACACCACGGGTCAAGCATGAAGGCCTAGGTTTCGATGGTAGGGGGGAGTCCATGAAAATTAAGAACACTTTTTTTAAGGAAAACTACATGCCAGAGTTTTCCTACTCATCAAAATATAGAGAAGCATTAGAGGAAGAGGGAAACACACTCTCACCCTATTCTTCTTATGGAAAATTGAAAAAGGGTAGTGATGAGGAAAGTGTAAAGAATCTATCTACACTAACACTTATAAGAAGTGGTATTAAGATCAGCTAGAACAAGAAGACAAAGAGAAATAAGTCTACATCAAACAAGACATCCCTTGTTTTTCACTACTACAAGAGGAAAGGCCATAACACTGATAATTGTTGGTGTGCCAAAGTATGTCTCTTTTATTGGAAGAAAGGCCATCTTAAGGAATCTTGTTGAGATAAGAAAAAAATCTTCCTACCATAAGACGGACTATTTTTATATGAGGAATGGCAAGAAGGCTTCCCCAAACCAACAACAAAATTAGAGGCACTTGGAGAAATGAAGGGTGTCAAGTAGTCCATACAATAGTGCCATGAACTTTTTCCACCACTGAAATTTGGGTGGCCATTATGAAGAAAAGTATATGTGTTGGTGAAGTGAGTGGGATATATGTCTCTCATTTATGGACCATATAGGTTATTCTTATTTGTGATGTTGTAAGTTTTTGGTAAGGAGAGGTTTTTTGCTTGTCCCTGAGAATTATAGACCTCTACTTGTGGAGGCTTGAAAGGAATAGGATATAGGGTTTCTTTTGGGACTTTTTGAAGTGGTTGGAGTCACATTTGAACTTGGGTTAGGTATACTTGATGGGTAAACATATTAGGCTCTAGTGATGAGATATCGATTTGAAGGAATGCCAATGGCAAGAGTTAATTTTTTATGCACATTTTCATTTTTCCAATCAAGTTCAAATTTGTCATTTCAACATGAACATCATAATTACATGTTTTTAATTATATGTAATTATGCATGGCATGTCTACTTATGATGCGGAATCCACGTAGACTTGCAATGAAAATAGATTGAGTGTTTGTTTTTTGCAATAGAGTGAAGAAATATTATAGATGTGAATCATAAATTCATTACTCATTTATGAATCTAAAATAAATGAGGTAGAAACTTCTATTGAATAATATGTGTTTGTATTTATATATCAAGGCTTCCTTCCTATTTTAGATTGCTTTGAAAATGGTTTCTAAGATTACAAGATCGAAAGAAAATTCTAATGTTTTTTGTTCCTTTCATAGATTAGCTGCGTTAATTACCAATTTCTTTTATGTTTGATAAGAAGTGATAGGGTTTAATTATATGAATACATACTTTAGTCTTAGCATAGTCATTTCTAACCTCATTATGTTAATATTTTTTTTTTTTAAATGGGAGACATTATCTCACAGGGAGAATATTTGAGCTAAGGACAGGCCACTTTAGTCTGAAACATTTGTTTGTACAACCCACATTAAATGCCAGACAAACTAGATGACTCGAGTTTCATAGTGAATATGACTTTGAAATTAAACATATCAAAGACAAAGAAAATCAGGTGGCTAATGCACTCAGTAGGAGAGCACATGAGATGCATATTGTATCCATCATTATGTACAAGACGTATATGAAAGATAAAATTATTGAAGCAACAAATTTAGATCAACACTATTTGTAAATAAAAGAAATGTTACAAGAAGGCAATTTACAACAGAAATTTAAATACTTTGAGTTGAAAGAGGATCGAACCCTCATGTACAGAGGCAAGGTATATGTGTCAAATTCAATAGAGTTGAAAAATATAGTGCTGAGAGAAATGGACAATGTGCCATATGTTGGGAAACCAAGATATCATAAATCAATTGTCATTGTAAGTAGCTAGTACTTTTGGCTAGGAATGATGAAGGAAGTGGATAATTATATAGCTAGGTGTCTAGAGTGCTAGAAAGTGAGGACTACACATAGAAATGCAGTTGGACTATTACAACCATTTACCATTCCAAAATGGAAGTGGGAAGTTGTTACAGTGGATTTTATTACTAAGTTTCCTAGAAAAATGAAGCATAATTATTCCATCATGGTAGTGGTGGAAAATTGACTAAGGTTTCACATTTTGTTCTAGTAAAGATGACTCACAAAGAAACCAATATTGCATAAATATACAAGAAATAATTTTCTAGGATACATGGAGTGCCCAAGGAAATAGTTTTAGACAGAGATCCCAAGTTTACATCTAATATTTTGAAGGGTGTATTAAAAGGCTTTGGGACAAATTTAAATCTTAGTATAACATATCACCAAGAATCAAATGGGAAAATAGAGAAGACAAATATAATAATTGAAGACATGCTCAAAATGTATGTAATGGACAAGCAATCAAAGTGGAAGGATTACATCCACTTGATGAAATTTGTTTACAATAACGGTTATCAAGCATCAATAAAAATGATCCCATTTGAAGCATTGTATGGAAGAAAGTGTAACACGCCAGTGCGTTGGGATAACCAAAAATACATAGTTGTTATTGGGCCAAATTTATTGAAGGAAGTGGAAGAGAATACGGTGAGGATTAGGTAGAATTTAAAGGTTTCCCAAGATAGGAAGAAAAGTTATGCAGAAAAGAGCAGGGTTTTCAGACAATTTAAAGTGGACAAACATGTATTTTTTTAAGTGAAATCAAAGTGAAGTTCGCTAAGATTAGGAAGTTTCCCAAAATTAGTAGCAAGATAATTCGGGCCTTTTGAAATCTTAGAAAAGATAGGGTTAGTTGTGTACATGCTAGTATTTATTGCATCTATGAGAGTGCATAATGTATTTTTTATGTCATTATTAAAGAAATATGTGTCTAACCCTAACCACATAATTGATTGGTCTATAATCCAAATGGAGAAAGAAGAAAATTTATAGGTGGAACCAATGCGCATTATAGACCGAAAAATCAAAGTTCTTAAGAACAAAGTTGTTGGTCCAGTAAAGGTTCAATGGAGATGCTATGGTCTTGAATATGCAACATGGGAGAAAAAAGAAACCATGCGGGAGGAATAACCGTAATGTTTTGTCAATTTTGAAGAAAATATAAGATAAAAATGCAAGACTCCATTTTGGGCGGCTAGAGTTTTAGAAGCACATCTCATATTTTTCCTATCCAACCTATGTTAGGAGCCATGAAAAAAGACTAGTACAGCCTGATGGACTGAGAACAATGAAGGGGGTACATTCCTTGGGTCAGCGGGTTGAGAGGAACATGAGATTATGGTTGGAACTATTGTTGGAGGGTGAACAGATTAAATACATATATGACATTGATACCTCGATGGAGTATGTCATAGGTAGGAACCTTTAGTACATGGAGATAGATACAATCCTTGAAATACAATCATGAATAATCATGTCATAACTTAGTTGTTTGAATGGATGAATTAGTAACTATGCTCATGATATGAATTATGTGGTATGCATTGAGTGAATGCAAGGATTTTCTGATAATGGATGCCAACAGAGATATCCATGTGTGAAACCATATAAATGAGTGACACGAAATGGCTATGGTGCCACACAATTGTTGAATGGTCTCCCTATTTGAATTGGGTCCTATATTGTAACCTACTTACCAACACTGAAGAGAATCGCTAATAAGGACATGATTCTCAAGGGGTATGTGCATGGTATTGTGTTAGAATAAGGATTAAGGTGTACATAGGGTCGATCAAGTGTTAGGAAGGTGGCTAGATGATGTGTCGAGGCATTGGCTTGACCTTCCAAATTAGACATGATGGAATACATGATATAGAGGTGTGGTATTTTGAGAATCAATGTTGGGATGCATTGGCACAATAGTTATAACTATAACATTTTCTTTCATTGCATAATAATGAGTGTTATAGTAATGTGCATGCAATGAATGATCATTTCATTCTGTGTGACAATGGAATTATTGGTGTGTAGGAATTTAAAGGTTTTGTGTAATCTATTGGCATGCTTCACTAAAATATATTATACTTAAATTATCGCGTTGGGTTGGTTGATTAAAATATTCAAGTTGTAGGTAGAATGGTCTTGGACATGGAAATGAGTGTACGCCCATGAGGAAGACCGACATCCATTGCAGAAAGAGATAAATGTTATGAGAAAGAATATCATACTTGGGAAATATGGTTTTCTTTATGAAATAGATTTGAAATTTATAAGTGGAACTTGATATCTATGTGAGATGGATTTAAAAAAGTATTAATTTAAAATTTGTACTGATGATATCTCATGGTAACTATATGTATATGATATAGATGAGATGATGGATATATCTAGGAAGTACATGTTATGATTGTTGAGTTAGTAAACATAGAGAAGAGGATATTTTTAGGACACAGAACCCCTATAGTATGTCATAATTTCCATTATGATGAGCTATGATATGTTAGAGAAAATCAGGATATGCCTTAGTTTTACGAATCTGTAAATCTCAATACTCTTTCATTATGAGGAATCCTTGGAAAATGATGGATCACCCAAGGGAATGTGTAACAGAGAAGGGGATGTATGAGCCTGGAGGGTGAGTGACTACAAGGAAGATAAGACTTAAATGAATAGTATGATAGCTTGGATCACGAGTGCATTGGATATGCAAAAGAAAACAATGAGTTAAGTTCTATATGTGGTAGCCACTTGAAGAAAATACATGATCATATAGATAAGTATTGTGTCAAATATATACTCTATCTTGAGTTGTGAACATCAATGGAATGTTTTATGTATAAGAAGTTTCTAATATGAATAATTGATTGGTAATGTTGCAGGCATATGTTGGAATGCCATAAATCTGGAGGTGGCTAGACAATCAATATAAATGACAAATGACGGAATACCTTAAGAGGATGATGATGTTGGTACAGTTGAAGAATGGACAAATTGGTGTATTGTTGTAATAAATAGAAAACTGAGGATGGTGTGAACACCGAGAACGACGTTATTTTAAGGGGGAGGGTCTATCACATACCCATGTGACCCCTTCCTAACTAAACTACAATTAATTATGATGATTGTTTCTTATTTTCGGCATGGGTAGATCATTATGGTGTCATGTTAAATTTGTAAATGTTACATTATTAATCTAATAAGAAAATTCCAATAGTTAACTAAGGCACAAACACCTATAGAGACCATGGTACCAAAGTGGGGAATAGTAAGAGGAAAAATAAGGGATTAAACATGCCTAATGATCCCTAGCCACTCTTTCCATAGTATTTTTGTGATTCCAAATTAAATTGTGAGAATTATCCTCCATTTCCCTTGTTGACTTGCCAAGCTAATCATTGAATGCAGTCGGTGGAAGGACCACATTCAATAATTATGAGAGGGTTGAGTTGAGTACCATGAGGAATATATCAGTAAAATCACTCCCTAGAAACTTCTCCATGGAAAATTGTGCCCATAAATTGAAGGGAAAGTGCATGGATGGAGGAGGGAATTATCCAATGAGAATGGAGAGGAGTCGAGGGAAGAGACCCTTGCATGTGGGTGTAGGATGAGAAACTATGATCATGTGCATGAAATAAATATTCAAATGAATTGGTTAGCTACAGACTTGGGATGTAGAGGAGAGTTGAGTGAGAAGAAGATGCATTATAATCCATTTTTGAAGTAGAACTAGTGAGTAGAACTAGTGACTTGAGATGAGAAGTTCGTGTGGGAGGCCTCTAACATTACTGAAACCTAAGAAAACATATTTGGGGCCTGATTGGGTGAACTAGAAGAATTATGGGAGGAGTCCCTTAAGGAAATGTGGAGTAGAGAAGGGGAGCTTTCCCTTATGATATGTTGAGCCAGTGGGAAGGGCCACCAAGAATCGTGGATTCTTGAAAGACGTGAGTAGTCTTCCCCATGGAATTGACCTTTGGAGAGCTTACCCCTTGCTAAATGTTATTAGATTTTCCCAAGTTTTCCCTTGTGGTATCATGGTTTGTCCACGGGGTGGCCAACTATAGAAAGGCTACTTGTAGATGTTCCTATAGTTGGGTATCACTCCCCCTCAATCAATTGGTTGTGTTATCGTACAATTTGTACTTTGATAGAAGGAAAGGTAAAAGGAAAGAAAACTGGCGTAACTTTAGTTTATCCTATCATTGTCACCTCAACATGATTCCTCTTTATCTTTAGGATTGCAGGCCTAGGGGAGATGTCCCCGGTGACCTGGGGTTTTGCGGAGGCAAGGTTAAAATGGCTAATAAAAGAACCCTTTTCACAAGTCACCACTAATAAGAAAGTCTTGGTTTTATAACCAATGAAATGATAATATATGAAGGTGTACCTGCCTGGAACAAAGAAATAAGAAACTATATATATTTGCAAGTACACTTCTTGGTTAGCACTGTTGAGTGAAAAATATGTCGCATAAATTCTCAACGATTTAATGTCAACCAGGAGCTTGTAAGCTTAGAGGCACAACACAATATGTGCGAGGATTGAAGTTGTGTATTCTAAACTACTAAAGCAAAGAACATAAAAATAACATGAATGTACAAATGACAAATTTTACCTACTATATACAACACATAGGTGTACTGGCATCAGTGCATGGGGGCCCTTCCATCCTTCAGCAAGTACACCATAATCTTAACACGAAATAGAGATCAAACTGGAAGCATGTC
>JASDQU010335631.1:0-12656 GCA_032191745.1 Picea mariana | reverse complement strand
GAGGCAAAGTGCCTTCAAACTTATTGTTTGATAAATCTAGGTACTGCAGCCTTGTAAGATTGGAAAAAGATGAAGGGATCGAGCCGGACATGTTATTGGAAGCAAAGAACAAGGATGTCAAATTCTTTAGACTGCCCATTTCATATGGTATAGCCCCAGTCAGATAATTGGTAGCTGCACTAAAGTGCTCCAACTTCAGCAGTTTGCTGAAAAATCCTACAGGAATTGAGCCTGTAAGCTGGTTCTCATAAACCCATAACCGTCTCAGATTTTTCAGCCGGGCTATCTCCCTTGGTATCGTACCATGTAAGGAGTTGCGATAAAAAGAAATGGTTTCAAGGTTGCTGCAGTTGCCGATAGAACGAGGGATAGTACCCGTCAAACTGTTACCGAACAGGGATATCGCAACAAGATTCTTCAAATTCCCAATTTCCCACGGAATCTGTCCTTGCAATCCCGACGTTTTCAAGTACAAAATGCGCAGTTTACTGCAATTGCCGATTTCGGGTGGTATTGAGCCACTGAAATGGTTGGACTCTGCGCTGATTGTGTCGACAATGGCAAGCTTTCCAATAGACGAAGGAATGATACCACTGAGATTATTTGTATTTAACAAGAGGGTAGTCATGCTTACCAGATTACCCAGTTCAGACGGAATAGAACCAGAAATATTGTTGGTACTGATTTTCAGAACGGTAAGATGGCTGCAGTTCCCGATATCCGGAGGGATGAAGCCCGTGAAGGAATTGTTCGCGAGATTGAGTTGACGAAGCTCAGTGCAGTTGGCTATTTGGCGAGGAATAGAGCCACACAAGTTATTGCCCGAAAGATCGAGCTTCTCCAGGGAAGCCATCTTTCCTATCGCACTGGAAAGATGGCCAGACAGACCTCTATTTGGCAGGGAAATTGAAATAACCCGCCTTACATAGGTGCTGCACTGCACACCTTCCCAGCTACATGGATCGACATCGGAGGAGCTGTCGTTTCTCCAGCTTGAAAGAACATTCGTAGGAACCGCAAAAGATGACTTCATTTCTAAAAGCGTGACTCCATCTGCCGACAGAGCGTTAACGCAGCAATTCAGTGTAGATAATCCTTCAAAACAGTGCAAAATATTGAAAACCAGAAACATTATTAGACACGGAAAATGGTATCCTTTCATTCTCATCATGCTCTGCTGCATCGATCATGAAACTGGGAGAGTATGAGGAGTTGGGTAACTGGGTCTTGGGTTATATACTGGCCGGAGCAGTGCCATTTCATACAATTGGAAGAGAAAGGGTAAACCTGCCCTCTTTGACCAGAAAACCTAAAGGGAAAAAGTAAATGTGCCGTCTTTGATCCGAAAACTTCTCCTCCAAGTCCGACAAATACGACAAGTGAGACATGATACGTCTAGTGATCAAATTTCAAAGGCTACTCTTGATTTCAAATTGAGAAAAACTATTCCTCATTTCAAATTTCAAATACAAGAAGTGAGACATGATACCTCTAGTGATCAAATTTCAAAGGTTACAATTAATTTCAAATTTCAAATTGCAGAGATATTTTAAGATCTATGTTAGAGAGGTGTGAAAGGCCCTATTGATTTATATTTACATAGTTCCTTTTATCTTTTTAATTAGAGTTTTGAACCTATTTATATAATCATATTTTAATGATTTTTTTTTAATGGTTTTTTTATCAATTTTACACTCTTTATTATATCAAGGTTTGGTCATTTTAATATCCTTCCTACATAAAATCTTGATAGAAAACTTGTTAATTGATGTAGAGAGGATTGTCATAAAATTATGACAAAGACCTTTAACATTCTCATTTAATAAGAGATTTAATCCATCATTTAAATGCTTTAAAAAATATTAGCTTTGTTTTTGTGGAAGATCAAGTGCTTTGGTTATTAGAATTCTCTTCTATGTGGCCTTTGTGTGTGACAAAGTTTAGAGTTAGGGTTAAATTTCTATGATTAGAGTGGGGTTCATGGTCATTTAAGATGTCAAAAATTACTACTTGGTTGTAAATGAGGATCAAATATTACAGGAAGTCATATAGTTGTATTTCAACCACTTGCAGAGCTTGATCATCTCCATACTGAAAAAATCCTCAAACATGTTTTCAAAATTTGTGTTTTGGTGTTTTTTAATCTACAATGAGGTCCTCTTAGGGGCCTAACCTCCCTAACCCCTCAAGTAAGTAGAATAATATATTTTCCATGTAATAAAGGCCAATATTAATAAATAAGGCCTAGTAATAAGGAAGAATAAGTCAAATGTAACAATACCTAATAGAAGATTTCGCTTCTAAAAAGATATTCTTCTAGATTGTTCTCTTGGTAGATAGATTTAGTATAAATAAGAGTCGAGGGCATGATAAGTATTTGTCTTAAGAATTATTGTAATAGAGATCTGCTCTCCTAGAGGTTCCGCCTTGAAGAGGAAAGTGAACATTGCTTCTGTTTCAATAAAGATATCATTTTGATGTGCTATTTTGTTGTTCCATTGGTAATTCCCATGATATTCTTGTTTTTGTTCAATATAACATAACCAGGAGCTAAACAAGTGGCATCAGAGCACTTTCCTAGGAAGGAATTGTGGGTAAATTTCTTTTCATGGTAGAGACGTGTTTCAATGTATTTAAGCTACATTGATCTGTCATTCAACACATAAATCCATGGTCAGGGAAGAATACATGCAGGAAATACAAGAGGTTTTTAAGATCACATTGTTGGAGACCCTTGTAACCCTTGTTGGTACCCATTTGAGTGGTAGCACATTAAACAACTCCTATATATGGACTAGCCTAGGTATCCTAAAGCCCATTGTAAATAAATAGATCGACTGAATTCTATAGTGCCACCGAGAAAAACACTCGGGAATATACTCTCTAGTACTTGTGTAATAAGGTAGTATGATTTAGGGTACGACCTAGCCTCCTTAGTTCATTCCCTAAGATATTGGCCCAAGTAAATACTAATCAACCCCACACGTATATCAGAGAGTTATAGCACAGGGAAAACCCTTGTATGTAGGAACCCTGAAGATCCTAATCCTTTGGAAAAAAATAGAACACAAAAGGAACAAGCAAGATCTATTGTCATGCAACCTTGTCTCCTACATTTTGGTTGTGAAATTACTACACATTTCTTCATGTTGAGAATTTGGGCATTTCGCCACTGCCATATTATTCAGATCAGAGTATAACTTCGCAGGAGTAAAAATAAAATAAAAGAAAAGAAAAAACAAAAACAAAATTTTTTGGATCCTGCACGCATCCTTATTTTAGACTTATCCTAATGCATTAATCTTTGTGTCTTGATCGTAGTGATACCTATCATTTTCATCCTTTTTTCCTATGGTCCGAACCCTCTCCTGACCCCCTTATTTGGGACCTATCCCATTGGATTCTTATTTTTTCCCTGATCTTCGTGATACCCTTCCCAAGTAACCCATTTTTTGTGTGTGCCCACCTGGCCCCTTCTAATGCACCCTTTCACCATGTTCCACACCGACAACCAAGACCTAGAAGCCCGCTTCAATACCTTGTCATCTGATCTCTCCACGGCCCAACATGAATTGTGAAAAATCAATGCCAATATTTGCACAACCACTTCTTCCATGCATTCCACCATAGACTCCAAAATGGAAACCCTAAAAAGGACATGAGAAAAGACCACTCTACCTACATGGAAATCCATCTTGAATCCTTTGCAAGCCAACTCTTCACCAAACCAGATATTCCTGGAGGCTTTCCCTCATTTGACCACCTTTGCACCCCGAAGGTGATACTTCCTCCACTTCTCATAATTTTCAATCCAATCACTTTCAACATGACCTACTCCTTCGAATATTAGATTTGAATAAATTATATGGATCATAACCCATGTTCTGGGTCACCCAAATGGAACACTACTTCTCTTTGCACAACATTATCGATGAGTTGTCCCAACTCCATTATGTTGTTCTCCATTTGGATCCTGAACACTAGAAATTGTGGCAATGGTGTAAAAAGGCACACCATGGGTATGTGGCTTGGATAGAGTTTCTTGTAGATCTTTATGACCACTTTGACACCAACACCCATCATTTAGGTCGTTTAACCAAGTTGAAACAAACGATCCCGGTGGAGGTGTTTATAACTTCCTTTGATTAATTATATTTCAGAATGGAGGGCATGATAGATGCTTTTTTCGGGGAATTATTTATCAGTGACCTTAAGGATGAAATACGTGCCCATGTCCTCATGGCTCTCCCCAAGACTTGATCAGAAGATACTAAAAGGACCAAGGAAGTATNCCCTAAATATCCATAAATTGACTTAGGCCGAAATGGTTGAATGCCAACCTAAGGTTCTTTGTTATAAATGTGATGACAATTATTTTCCAGGGCACAAGTGTAAGGAAAATAAGATTTTTATGGCTATGAATGAGGATGTTTCTGAAGAAGAGGTCGATGTTTCCCATGTACCTTAGCTACTCCCACCAAATGATCTTAATCCACCCTCTGATCCACCAGAAATTGAACCTTTGATTTCCCTGAATGCACTCACTAGGTTCTCTGCTCTCCAAACCCTCAAGTTAATTGGCTACGTCAAGAACCGAAAAGTCACCATTCTAGTTGATAGTGGAAATACCCATAATATTATTCATCGTCGCATTGCCCAAGAAGTCAATTTGTATATCTGGCCAATTAATATTTCCAAATAATGATTGCCAATGGGGGTTCCATGAAATGTGGAGGGCATTGTGAAAATGTTTTCCTCCAAATTGGTCAGTACCACTTAAAATATCATATGTTTTCTATTGACATGGGAGGTTGTGACATTGTACTTGGTGTTGAATGGTTATGCACTCTCGCCCCTATCACCATGGATTTCCAGAAACTAACTATGCAATTCCAACAAGAGGGACAACAACACAAGTTCCATGGAATCATAGTAGGGTAATCGGAGATCATCAGTTCCCACTGAATGGAAAATCTCCTCAAAAAAGGTCATTCTGGAATTATTTCCCAACTTCATTCCATTAAGGCGATTGAGACACCCTCTATACATATCAAACTCCAATCTATCCTCTCCCAACACCAAGCTGTGTTTCAAACCCCCCAGATAATTCTCCCTTCTCGAGGTGTCCATGACTATTCCATTCCTCTAGTTCCAAGAAATATTCCTCCAAATGTTTTCCCTTATCATAATTCCTTCACACAAAAGAATGAAATTGAGGATATTGACCAAGAATTGCTAGAGGTCGATGTCATTTTTCCCAGTACCATCCCCTATTCTTGTCCAATAGTCATTGTACTCAATAAAGTAGGTGTTTTGCGCATGTGTACTAATTTTCTAACCCTCAACAAACTCACCATCAAAGACAAATTTCTCATTCATGTAATTGATTATCCTTTGGATGAATTAAGTGGTGCTCAATATTTTACCAAACTTGATCTCCACTCTGGCTACCACCAGATTTGTATAAAAAAAGAAGACATTCCAAAGACTACATTTAGGACTCATAAGGGTCATTATGAGTTCTTGGTTATACCATTCAACCTCACTAGTTATCCCTCCACATTTCAAAGTCTCATGAATTATGTCTTCCATCATTTCCTCCATCACTTTCTCTTGGTTTTGTTTGATGATATTCTCATCTATAACAAAACTTGGCAAGCCAATCTTGCCCATGTGGATCAAGTTCTGTAGCTACTGTCTCAACAAAAAATGTTTCTTAAGCAATCTAAATGCGCTTTTAGAACATATGAAGTTGAGTACTAGGTACATATTGTCAACAAGGATGGTGTCAAAGTGGATGCGAAGAAAATTAAAGCTACATAGAATTGCCCGCACTCAAAAACTCTTAAAAGTATGTGTGGATTCCCAAGTTTGATGTGATATTATCGCAATTTTGTTCACAATTATGGAAAAATTATAGCTCCCCTCACATTACTCCTTAAAAAACATCCTTTCAGTTGGACTCCAACATCCAACCATTCCTTCCAAGATTTGAGAGAGACTATGTGCACTACTCTTGTTTTGGCTATCCCTGACTTCAACAAGACCTTTTCCTTGGAGTGTGATGCCTCGGGAAAAGGCATTGGGGTTATCCTCATGCAAGATGATCGACCTTTTGTTTACACCAAACAACAATTGTCCAAGCGCCATTTGGGCCAATCCACCTATGAAAAGGAAATGTTGTTTATTTTGCATGTTGTGGATCTCTAGCATCCTTATCTCTTGGGACAATGCTTCTAAATAAAAAATAATCATCAAAGCCTCAAGTATTTTATGGAATAAATATTTTCTTCCGTGAAGCAACAAAAATGGGTAACTAAGTTCTTTGGATATGATTATGAGATCATCTACAAAAAATGAAAATAAAATGGGGTGGATGATGCCCTTTCCAGTAAATATGAAGAATATGGGTCCCTTTTTCCCTCTCTTTCACTGTTGCAGATTAGCTTCACGAGGTTCTCCATCAATGGTTGCAAGACCCCAAAATTTCAAGATTGATCCAAACACTGCAACAAGATCCTCAAGCTTCTCTAGGGTACTTGTGGAACCATGACGAGCTTTGTTATAAAGGTATCCTATATTTAAGAAAATAGTTGAACCTTAAATCCATTGTGCTTTTTGATTTTCATGCTTCACCTATAGCTGGGCATTCTGGTTTTACCAAAACCTATGAATGGGTCAAACATTCTTTTTTTCTAGGACGACATGAAATAGAACATACACACCTTCGTGGTTGAATATGATGTTTGTCATTACAATAAGGGAGAGACAATCCAAGCTCCAAGCACACTCCAACCGCTTCCAATTCCACCTACTATTTGGACAATTATTTCTATGGACTTTATTGTTGGCTTACCTAAATCAGGTAATAAGTTAGTCATCACGGTAGTAGTGGACCTTCTTTCCAATTATGCTCACTTATGTGCTCTTTAGCACCCATTTACAACATCCACCATGGCTCAAATTTTTATGGATAATATCTTCAAACTCCATGGCATGCCTCATTCTATTGTTTCTAACTTCAATCCAACTTTCACTAGCAGTTTTTGGCAAGAATTGTTCCGACTCGAGGGAACCCAATTGCAGAGTGGGGCCATTGGTCTACCATTTAGAGTTTCCCAGTCACTCTAAGATCCGCCCTGTTTTTCATGTTTCCTTCTTAAATAAAGTGCTCAACACTAGGTGCCATACTCAGACCAATATACCTGAGTTGGATGAAGAAGGTTCCATCTAGTTGCAGCTACAAGAAGTCTTGGACCAGGGAGAGTGTCGTCTCTACCAGTGCGCTATAAAGGAATTTTTAGTTTAGTGGCAGGACACACAACCATAAGATACCACCTGGGAGCGGGCTACCATTATGTGGCAAATTTTTCATCTCAAGCCTTGAGGACAAGGATTTTTTTAAGGGGGGTGGCATGTTAGGTATCTAACCTCCCTAACCCCTCAAGTAGGTAGAATAATATAATTTCCCTGTAATAAAGGTCGATATTAATAAATAAGGCCTAGTAATAAGAAAGAATAAGTCAAATGTAAGAATACCTAATAAAAGTTTATGCTCCTAGAAAGATCTTCCTCTAGATTATTTTTTTGGTAGACAGATTTAGTATAAATAGGAGTTAAGGGAATGAGAAGTCTTTTTCTTCAGAATTATTCTAATAGAACTCTCGTGTGGTGGAGGTTTCCTCCTCGAAGAGGCAAGTGAACATTGCTTCCATTTCAATAAAGGTATCATTTTGATGTGTTATTTTGTTGTTCCATTGGTAATTCCTGTGATATTCTTGTTTCTCTTCAATATAACATAATCTAGGCATAGAGAATTAGGGTTGGAACCATTACTTAAAATATTAACTTAGCTAGTTGTTTTTTTAGCATTAAAGTTTTCTAGGAGGAGGATGTTTCCTTCATTTTTAACATACTATAAATATCACTTATTTCCTTCATTTTTAAAGTACTATAAATATCTTGTTCTAAGATATTGTGAGGGTAATTTTTATGTAAAGTGTTATTCTTATAAAAAATAAATGCAAAATAATTATTTCTATATAAATTTATATAAAATTCATATGTATATTATAATAGAATAGAATATCTTTATTTTATTTTAAAATGTAAAAAAAAAAATTCAATTTAAATTGAAAATTTTAGTAATTTATATAAGTTTTATATTGTTTCAAGTAAATGTTTTAAATTAAGAAATATAAGATTTTATATAAGAATAGATACTATGGTGGTTCCTTGCTATTTAATTTTTAAATCAAAGAAAACTTTCCAATAAATATAGACTGGATTAAAAGCCATTACAATAATACTTATGAGTTTATTATTTTTCATTTATAAGATTGAACATGAGTGAGGAGGATAATAATCATCCAAACTAAATCTAATTAACAATTTAATATTTTAAATAAAAATGGGATAAAAACAAATATTTGTATATTAATAATTGATTTGGTAATTAAAAAATATCATAATTTATGTTATGTTTGATTGAAATGTAAGTTATCTTATGCTTCTATTTTTTTATTTTATTTTTCAGCGAATGCCATGTCTCTAACTTAAGAGAACATTCTCGGAAGCTGGAAAAAATATGGACTTGATTTCTGAATGCCGCTCCATATGCCGGCAAGACAACAACGCAGCAAATGCAAACCTAACTCTTTTGACCATAGCAAGAGCAACGGAGGCGTCTTCTAACAGAGTATTTTTGAAACGAGTAATATTTTTTATTAGAGTGATAATTTGTAGATTTATCAAGTGTTAAAGGATGAATATTTTTGAGATACAAACTTATTTTAAAGTGTAAATTTGAAGAGGAGAGGTTTGCACTTTATATTTTTTTATTGTTTAAATTCTATTTCTGAATGTATAAAGAGATTCAGAGAGTTAAAAAAATCTTTGAAACATTTATTATATACATTGAATAATTCAAAATCCAACAATTTCTTACAAAGTTTTTGTCAAAATTAACAAAAAAAAAAAAACTAAACTATTAAAATACCACATTTTAATGATCATTTAAGTTAACTACTGATATAATAATTAGGTATTTGAAACTTGAATTTACATACAATATTACAATATTTGAGTTTTAAAATCTAGAAAAATGAGAATAGTCAATCAATGTCCATTTTACTGTTCAAAGTTTTTGAATAGTCAATCAATGTCACTCAAACCTAGAAAAATGAGAATAGTCAATCAATGTCCATTTTATTGTTCAAAGTCTTTTGGTTTAGTGTTCAAAGTCCATTTTAATGATCAATTAAGTTAACTACTTATATAATAATTAAATATTTAAAATTTGAATTTACATACAATATTACAATATTTAAGTTTGCAAACCTAGAAAAATGAGAATAGTCAATCAATCTTCATTTACAGTTCAAAGTCTTTTGATTTACTGTTCAAAGTCGATTTAAATGATCAATTAAGTTAATTACTCATATAATAATTAAGTATTTGAAAATTAAATTTACAATATTATAATATTTGAGTTTTCAAACCTAAAAAAATAGAATAATCAATCAATTTCACTCAAACCTAGAAAAATGAGAATAGTTAATCAATGTCCATTTTACCATTCAAAGTCTTTGAATAGTCAATCAATATCACTCAAACCTAGAAAAATGAGAATAGTCAATCAATGTCCATTTTACCTTTCAAAGTATTTTGGTTTACTGTTCAATGTCCATTTTAATGATCAATTAAGTTAATTATTCATATAATAATTAAATATTTGAAATTTAAATTTACATATAATATTACAATATTTATGTTTTCAAACCTAAAAAAACTAGAATAGTCAATCAATATCTATTTTACCATTCAAAGTCGTTTGGTTTATGGTTCAAAATCGATTTTAATGAAAAATTAAGTTAACTACTCATATAATAAAAAAAACTAGAATAGTCAATCAATATCTATTTTACCATTCAAAGTCGTTTGGTTTATGGTTCAAAATCGATTTTAATGAAAAATTAAGTTAACTACTCATATAATAATTAAGTATTTAAAATTTGAATTTTAACTACTCATATAATAATTAAGCAATTGAAATTTGAATTTACATACAATATTACACTATTTGAGTTTTCAAATCTAGAGAAATGACAATAGGACAAGAATTTAAATACAATATTACAATATTTGAGTTTTCAAACCTAGAGAAATAACAATAGTACAATAGTGTCCATTTTAGAGTTCAAAGGCGTTCGATTTACAGTTCAAAGTCGATTTTAATATTTTAATGATCAATTAAGTTAGCTACTCATATAATAATTAAGTATTTGAAATTTGAATTTACATACAATATTTAAGTTTTCAAACCTAGAAAAATGAAAATAGTTCATCAATGTCCATTTTACCGTTCAAAGTCGTTTGGTTTATTATTCGAAGTCGTTTGGAGGGAGAAAATGCCAATTTGATTAAAGACTGAATACACCAATTTCATGTGGTTTACTGAATGTAGTTTGTCACTCAAGTCGAACGACTTTTAACACGTCAACCAAGTTGGCGTGAAGATCCCAAACGCTGTACATTGACGGATAAGAGCTAAAGACTTCACTTCTCTTGATGCTCCACGAATTCTTTTGTCGTGGTTACGTTATATGTGGATAGTAAGTAGGCAAAATCTCTTTTCATTATTCGCTGTTTGGCACGGAACCATGTCCATGATTAGCTCCATTATTCGGTGACTTTGTTTCGTTTCTATTGGAATGGATTGGACTGTACTGTAGCGGTTTTAATAGAAAAATAAAGAGAAATGTTGATTTGATTTACAAATTTTTAATTTTTATTTGAATTACTGGTTTAATGAGCTTTTTAATTACAAATTCTAATTTTATGGTTTACAATAAAAGATGCTGTTATATTCTTTCTCTTACACTTAAATCAATAAATGAAATTTAATGTTTTTAACTTCTTTCCATTTATAAACAAGTCGATTTCCTTGTTTACTTTTTCAAAAATATGATTAAAAAATTACTACACTACCCACTCATTGCCACTTTTAATAATTAATACGTATAGAAAACTTAACACTAGTATGATTCTATCAATTAATGACAATGGTTTCAATTAACACGCAGGGTAGAGTCTACGTTTGAAAGCTTCATGCTTGGATTTTAGACATGATTTTTTTTTATAAAATCCTGGATTTTAGACATGATTTTTTTTTATAAAATCTTAACTTTAGGCATTGCAAGTTTTGTTATGTTTTTATATGAAGTTTTCAGAAATGATTTTTTTGTAAATATAAAATCCAAATTGGTGTATGAGACCCTTTTGTTTGTGGGACAAGGGACCTCTTCCTCTATTTCCATTTTTTTAATTGTTTACTATATATTTGTGAGTGCAAGATGTAATAGTTGAATAATAATCTATTTTTAAGGTCACAGACAAACCACCACACCAAACTAGTGTATGAGACCCCCTTGTTTGTGGGACAAGGAACCCCCTCCGCCCAAGTTTACGAAGGTATACATACCCTACTTCTCTGTGGATTTGAACTTGACAATGATGAAATGAATTATTTTGCATATAACAATTATTGACAATGATAATAATACAAACAATTATTGTATTTATACACTAATATAAATAATAATATATAATTAACAATAATGAAATGAATTATTTTGCATATAATAATTATTGAAAATGATAATAATACAATAATACAAACAATTATTGTACTTCTACAATAATACACATAATTAAGGTTAAAATATAATATTAATAATAATGCATAATTAAGGTTAAATTACAATAATACAAATAATAATTATACACAATTAATTTACATTGATGAAATAAAATATATAGGTTAATATATATGGGTTATGATTATTAAAATTAAGGTTGATTAATGTAATTATTATTAATATAATGGGTGTTAGTTATGTTAGTTATTATTAGTTAATAATAAAAGTAATAATAATTGTTAATACTATTAATAATATTTTAATTGACAACTATGAAACTGAGCTTACTTTTTTCTTTTTACGTGCACCTTCTGGATCTGAACAATTCTTCGTTGTCGGAGGTCCGCAAAGGCCTGGATTGCCCTCAAATGCATTCTGTGGGCCTTTTAAAAATGCCGGCAATGAAGGAATGCCCCCTGTAAATAGGTTGAAAGAGAAGTTGAAATGATCCAGGCTTGTCATGCCGATCAAAGACTCAGGAATTTGACCATAGAGTTGGTTATGGGAGACGTCCAACGATTCAAGGAAGATAAAGTTTACCATCTGAGGAGGAAGAGATCCTGATAGATTGTTCCAGCTTAGATCTAACCCATATCTGAGATTGGCTGCAAGCATTCCCAACTCCAAAGGAATGGTCATACTGAGTTTATTTCTAGCCAGGTATAGTTCGCTTAATTGTCTGCAATCCCCCACTGAACTGGGGATCCTTCCTGTCAATGCGTTTACACTCAAATTTAATTTCGACAGCATCAGAAGGTGGCCAAGAGATGCTGGTATGCTGACTTCCAACAAGTTTCCACTGAGATCTAAAACCTCCAAATTAGTTAAATTTCCTATTTCTGGAGGAACCGATCCAGTGAGATTATTTCGGCTCAGATCCAGCTTTCCCAAATTTCTCAACTCTCCTATTTCAGGAGGGATGACACCGCAGAGATTGTTGTCCGCGAGGAGGAGATT
>JASDQU010335629.1:0-12656 GCA_032191745.1 Picea mariana | reverse complement strand
ATCATGTGGATCCAAATAAGAAGATCCATCCACATAGTGGAAAAGGGTCGTAGCAGAATTTGGAAGGAATAATACCACTGTAGAATATGTAGGATGGACATTGGTAATAATCATTGGCTCTCGATTTGTCACATTGATGCTCTCTACAAAAGGTGGATTAGAGTCATCAAATAAAATATGAAAGTTGTTGTCATCCCAGAAATGACAACTATCTATATACC
The DNA here is from genome assembly GCA_032191745.1 of Picea mariana. Taxonomy (NCBI): domain Eukaryota; kingdom Viridiplantae; phylum Streptophyta; class Pinopsida; order Pinales; family Pinaceae; genus Picea; species Picea mariana. The sequence goes on along the minus strand of JASDQU010335629.1, from coordinate 12,435 downwards.
AATCATCACAATCAGCCTCAAATCATACCAAACATATATTTCTTTATTATATTCATCCCTGATGTCTGCCATTAGAAATATATGCTTCATTCTATCCAATGAATCTTGAATACTATGGAAACTATCATTGAGGCCATTTGCAAGGTCATGCAATCTAGCATCCAATGTGTCATACAATTTGGATTTGAATGCTTCAAGAATTCCATTGAGGGTTTGAGAGGAAATAGTCATATGATCACCCTATGAAATCTTTGGTCCCATAGCCATCACGAAAAAACCCAAAAAATAGAACAATAACTTACTGCAGAAAAGCACGGCGTTTTCCGGAAAAACCGTGAAAAACTGTTGAATTTAAAATGCTCATAAATTCACTTCCCGGACTCTGTTTCGGCTGATTTTTTTTTTGAAATTGGGTAAAATTGTGAGAGGAACTCAGATTTGTAATTTTTTTGGGAAAATTTGGCCTCCAACAGCTATATAAATAATAAAAACAATTGCATCACCATCTGCGGAAAAAACTCTGAAAAATTGCAAATTTTAAAACTTCAATATCTTGACTTCCCAGACTCCGTTTCAGATGATTTTTTTTTTTATCTTGGGTGTTTTTCTGTGAGGAAATCATATATACAATTTGTTTTTGTAAATTTTGCACAAAAATATACCTAAAATTTATGGAATGTAGTATACTTAGGGAGGTAATATGGGGTACCTAGGGAAGTACCTAATGGAAATGTAGTTATGTGTTATTAGTGAAAGTCATTTAATATATGGGAATGTGGTTATTCAATGTAAGGTAGACTAGGTCCACTATATTAATAAAGTCCCACTATGGTAGTTGGATGTAATAAATGTGAGAAGGCTCTCTAGAAGGTTCCTAGGAGATAGGGAGAGCTATATAAAGAAGTGTAGGCAATGTAATGGAACATAGTGAAGAACATTGTGATTGTACAAGCAAGGATTGCTTGAGGAGTTTTATCCTTCCATAAGGATTAATATATGGTGTTACCCTACCTCAAGGGTTTTCTCTATTTCTTGTGTTCATGTTATGGNTCACCAGTTTTATAGTCGACCTCACAGGGAAGTGCGTAGAAGTCATTTAGATGAACTGGTTGAAGTACTTGATGAACCAGTTGGAACTCGACTGTAGAGAAGCACAGGATAAAGGATGTGAATTTCATTTCAGCTAGATATTGATCGTTATATATTTTATTTCCTGGGAGATGTCGGAAGGTGCGACCTTCCCAGACATCGAGCCATTTGAACCGTTGGCCATGAAGTTCAATACATTGTGGTATTCAAGCGATATGAATAAACAGTGGCAATTGAATGTTTTTTTTCATACCTACTACAATCAACTGAAGATATCCATATAGTCCGATCCTTGTATGATTCCGAACACTCTACACCGGTTCAGGCCTTTGATGAAGTTCAATGAAGATCGACATTTTATTTACATCATAGCGTGCACCGATGAACACAAGAAACAACTTCAATACTACTATAAGCTGATGGAGGAGGACTTGGAGGAGATCACTAAGGACTGGTCGGTGGACCTCCTTATTCCAGTAGACCCTGTGGATATATCTGACATACACAGCCTAAAAAAAATGCAGGATACACCCAGACCTAGCAGGACAAAGAAGACCGAAGAGGTCTAAGGATTAGATAGTGCTTCCATGAATTCTTCTTCCATATCACCAGAGCAAGGAGGTGATGGCGAAGAGTTATATGAAAAAGAAGTTGAACAGAAGCAAGGAGATGAGGTTGACCCCCTGAAAAAGAGGAATGGTTCACCTCCGAAACCTTCCTCCCGGAAGAAATCGAAGGCCACCATGACCAAGATGCAGAATGTCCTCACCTCCAATGACTTCAATTTCCTCATAGCAGCCCTGCAAGATGCTTCGATGGAAATAGCAGAGAAACACGAAGCAAAGAAAGAGGAGATGTATGATCAAATTGAGAATAGACTCCAAGGGGTACAACAGGCCCTATACTCTAGTCGTGCAGTCTCCACTACGCTGGGAGAACCAGAATTGCGAGATGATCCGACCCAACTCCACCACCTAGAGGATACAGTCTAAGCTTGCCTTAGACAAGCACAAGAAGAAATGAAGCAAGCTACCCAGTCTTTCACACAAGTACAAGGAGTGCTCGTAGAGAAATGCAGTGTTGCAGAACAGGAAAAGCTTGCTCTCCAAGAAAATTTTGATGAAGAAAAAGCACAACTACAACAAGAAAAGGAACAGTTGCTCGCGGAGAAACTTGAAGTAAAAGAAGCGGTCAACAGAGTACTTCGCTCTGTGACAGTCTTATAAATCAAGGCAAAAGACTGAGTTACACAATAGGTGAACCAACTCGCAGAATCCATCCAACAGCTACAACAACACATTGTAGATTTGGAGCAATGCAGTGTACCTGAGACCCCAGAAGATGTAAGAGACCAAAGAGAAGCAATCGCTCAGAGCGCAGTTGAAAGGATAAAGGATATTACTATGAAATGTTAGAAACTCACTTATCATAGTGCCCAAACCTATGAACAACTCACAGAGAACCCAAAATTGAAGGAACTGGAGTCGCAGCTCCAAGAGGTGAAGTATCAAGATGAAAAGATATAGGTGTAGTTGAAGCCTCTGTCAGTTGTGGAAAGAATGAAGCGCTACCAAGAGTAGCAGACCACCCAACAACATATCCACACTATCCAGAGCATAGTTATGGAAGTAACTCAGAGGCTCCAACCTGTAAAAGATAAGGCCTATCAATTGTTTACAGAGGTAGAAGGCCAAGGAGCAGAGCTAGAGCAGGTTGTCACTATAGTTGAACAATGCCTAGAGGGACCTATCAACGATGCAGTCATCCAAGAGTTCACTGAACAGGAGGCCGTAGCAGAATAGCAAGTTGAAGCAGTTTGAGCCAAGAACAAGGTGTTCGAAGCATAAATAGTCAAACCAGAGTGACTAGGGATGAGTCACAGGTGAGTGTTGGGGGCCTATTGGCCCTTGACCAAGTTTTTGGAGATCCTTGGTCAATTTTGACCTATTTTGGGATATTGACAGCCCTTCAAAGATGAAGCAAATATCATGGGATCTCGGCCCCTTTTTGGGTCTTTTTTGGTATCTGGGATTATGTAACGGGTATGGGATGTCGACCCATGGATTTACCCATGTTTAAGCCTATTTTGTAAAGTATAAATAAGTATCTAGGTGACATCAGTAGCCTGGCTGATAAGCTAAGTGCTAAGTGCAAGTATGGTTTGTAGATGCTCTATGCATATTGTGAGAAACTTGTAGAGCTAAGTGCAAGTGGTTGTAACAAATTGTGAAAGGAGTTGTGCTAGACCTAGTTCGGGGAAGGAGAATTTGGCGAGGTGCACGTAGATATCTTGTCCTATGTAGAGTAGGGTTTTTGTGGCTCTATGCATGTATACGACTGATTGAAACTAATAAAGAAGAAGAGTTGGTGGATGTAGCCCCAGGGTGGGGTTGAACCACGCAAATACTGTGTTATTCTTCTCTGTGCGGTGTTCTAATTTGTTTATGTCTTTACTTGCTAAGTGCTTTGATATAGAGAGATAGATCTGTTTGTGCTTTGTGCTTATGATGACCCTGGATACTATATCTGACCTATGCAAGCTTTCTTAGTGCTCGAATATTCTAGATATAATCTATTTCTTTATGCTAAGTTCTTAGATACATTAGATCTAGTTGAATGTTGTGATGCTCTATTTTATCTACGAAGTATATATTGGTTAAATAATGATGAACTGATGGTGCTAAGTGATCTATTATGTATTATAATCATATATTTTTGTACCAGATGAGGTTGCAAACACTTGAGTCCTGCAACCACCCCTTCGTCTACCTCGGGTGAGACTTCATCTGCTTCGTAGATGTTTCCGAAAGGGCCAATATTTAGGTTTTTGTTGGTGTGTTGTTGTATCATTGAACCCTGGGTCTGCCCCTGTGCCAACAATTTCAACGATAAAAAATTTGAGCTATGGAAGCTCAATATGGAGGACCTTCTTGTAGAAAAAGAGCAATGGATCGTTGTGGATCTTAGTACACAACCTACTGGTATGCTTCCTACTGGCACACAATCAACTGGCACACAACCTACTAGTACACCACCTACTGGTATGTCAAAGGAAGATTCAGAGAAGTTGGACAGAAGAGAAAGGAGTACTATTTGACTCTACTTGGAAGATTCGATGTTTTTGAATGTCTTGGGAGAATCTACAGCCAAGGAACTATGGGATAAGTTAGGGAATTTGTATCAATCAAAATCCCTGGTAAACAAGTTGTTTCTTCGAATGAAGTTGTATCATCTTAGGATGGAAGATGGAGATTCTGTGACAGAACATCTAAATTCCTTTAATACTCTGGTAAGTCAACTTGTCTCTGTTAATATTACAATCGTAGTAGAAGATAAGTGTATTACTTTGCTATTCTCTTTGCCAGACTCTTGGGATAATCTAGTTTTAGCAATTGGTAGTAACACTAAATCAACATTGAATTATGAGGATGTAGTTGCATCCTTGTTATCTGAAGAGATGAGGAAGAAAAACATGGATGGTCATAGCACACATGCTTTATTTGTAAGAGGGCATACCCAAGACAAGAATCCTGGTAAGTCTTTGAGGGGGAGACCTAAATCTACAGGTAGACCTAAGTCTCTAGGAAAATATTTGAGGAAATGATGGAAGTGTGGTAAAATAGGGCATTATAAGAAATATTGCAAGTCTAAGAAGGTTGATAAACCAAAGGGATCTGATAGTACCTCTTCTCCAAAGGAGAAAACCTCCACTGAAGAAGGAGGTGATGTTTACCTGGCATCTACAGGTATACATGTAGACCATGAGGTATGGTTGATCGACTCAGGTGCATCATACCATATGACTCCTCACAGGGAGTGGTTCTCTGAATATGAAAAATACGATGGTGGTGATGTATTCCTAGCAGATGAATCGACAACCAAAATATTAGTACATGGAAGGGTTAAGTTGCTGCTAAAATATGGAAGGATTAGAACTCTCAGTGTGGTTATGCACATTCCAAAACTATCCAGGAGCCTAATATCTGTAAGCAAGTTGGATGATGCAGGAGTGGATACTGTATTTGGGAAGGGCACTTGAAATATGGTACAAGGAGCAATGGTGTTGATGAGGGGAGTTCGGTGTGGAACTATGTACATGTTGTTGGGAAGAACTTATACTAATGGGTGTAATAGCTCTGTTGTCCTTGACCAAACAAATAAAGAAGACAATACCAATACCGTCCCTGAAAAGAAGACCATGTTGTGGCATCAAAGACTGGGGCATATTGGAGAAAAGGGATTTAGAACACTACATGGTAAAGGCATGGTTGAAGGTATGACTAATTGCACTCTGGATTTTTATTTCTGTGAACATTTCATATATGGTAAAAAAAATCGAGTAAGATTCCATCTGCTGCTACAAAAGAAAAGGGGATCTTAGAATTGATACACAATGATTTGTTTGGACCTTTGCATGTTCCATCACTAGGTAAGTCTGTGTATTATGTTTCATTCATAGATTATTTCTCAAGGTACACATGGATTTATTTTCTTAGAAGGAAATCTAAGGTATTTGATAAATTTAAAGATTTTTAGGCTCTGGTAGAAAATCAGTTAGAGAAGAAAATAAAGGTATTGAGAATAGATAATGGTGGAGAATTCTGTGGAAATGAATTCAAATCATTCTATAAGAAGTGTGGTATAGCAAGGCAGAAGACTACTCCATACACTCCTCAGTAGAATGGAGTTGCATAAATGATGAACAAGACACTGATGGAAAAAGCAAGGAGCATGCTTAGCAGTGTTGGGTTAGGAAAATAATTTTGGGTAGAGGCAGTGGGTACAACATGTTACCTAGTCAATTGATCACCTTCATCAACATTGGATGAAAAAACTCCACACAAGGTATGGACTGAAAAGAAACCCTCTCTTCAACATCTTAGAGTGTTTGGTTGTGATTCTTATGTACATGTTCCAAAGGAAAATAAGAGTAAGATGGATAAAAAAGTTGAAAAGTGTATATTTATTAGTTATAAAGATGGTGTGAAAGGTTATAATATTTGGAAGCTGGAAACAAAGAAGACTATTTATAGTCAAGATGCTGCTTTTAGAGAGGTAAAAGATGTGTCCAAACAAGAATTCCTACCAAGGCAAGAGGAACCTGAGAAAATAGAGCTAGAGTTGGATGATGCAAAATATGAATCATCTAAAGGAGATGAAGCAAAAGAATAAGAAGAACCTCATACCCTAGTGTTAACACTCCAAGAGTCACTCTCAGACTACAAATGAGAGTAATCTTGATAACATAGATATAAAAATACTTTATTGGTTTTGTGGATTAAGAAAAAGGAAAACAAGGAAGGGGAAGGACAATAAGCTGTTGTAAATCAATGATGGGCCATTGGGCTATGGAGTCAAGAAAACACCCTGCTCATTAAATGAATTCAATTTTCATATCAGATAAAGGTTTATTGAATAGAGGAAGAATAATATAAAATAAAGAAGAACATCCATAATACAAAGATCCTCTCTACATAAATGAATTCAAGGTACTTGAATGTAAACAGTGACTAATAGGCAAAATACATTAGATCCTCAGATGCTCAAGAATCCATTAATCAAAGGAAACCATGATCCTCAAGGTGTACAATTCATTCGAGTAAGAAGACAAATTGGAAAATAAATAAAGAGATACAATATGATAACAAATATATCATGAACCTTCAATAACATAAATGTTTACAAAAACAGAAGCCCCTCAGGGTTACAATGATCATAGGCAAAGTGCCTCCTATAACTTTCTCATCTCTCTTGGCTCATGAATCCAACCCTTTTCCTCAAGAGATATCCTTCATTAAATAGAAAATAGCATCCAAATAACCTTAGGAGGTCAAATCCCATCTCCTTCATTGGATTCTAAGCCTTGGAGATAGGTGGAAATAATCAAAGAGACAAAAGTCCAACAAACTGCTAATTTTCAGGAATTTGTTGGAAGTCATTAATAAAATGTCTGCACCTCATTGCACGAGGCATTTACTGGAGATAAATATAAGTTTTAGGTGTCCCTTGACATCTAATTGATACTTTAGAATTCATTCAAACCTTCCTTGACATGTGGAAACTTGCCAACAAGGCGAATATCAAAACCGTGATCGCTACAGAAAATTAGGCAGTGCCACTGTAAAATAGTTGGGTAGCGCCACTTATATGTCTAATATCTCTCAAACCATAACAAATTTTGAAAAACTGAGAGAGGTTGTTTTTATATGTCATGTTATGAACAAAAACCTCCTCCATTTTTCAAAAATACCTTCTTAATTGCTTAGAATCCAAGTTTCAAGTTAGTGACTAAAAACTGGTAAAATAAGTCTGCACAATTCGTTTTCTGCCAGAAATATTAGGTAGCGCCACTTACGCTGCATCTGTGTGCAGGTTTAGGTAGCAATGTCAAAAAGCAACACCTTTAATTTTGAACATGTGTAGAGTAGTTGGTGGTCTTTTATAATGTCAAACCTATTGTGTTTAGGTGTCTTGGAAGTATAGTAGGTTGTGCGCTTTACCACTAAGGGAGTTAACACTTTAGAGAAAACCCAAAACTCTGATAGTTAGGCCTCTTCTAGCTGCAAATTATTGTGCTAACATAGGCTCCATGGGGGATAGAGTCCTCCCTGTGAGGCTCTAGGAACTCTTGTAGTTTAAGTGCCTTATCCTAGGGTTGCTCCCAACCTTTAAACTTAACAATCTTCTTTGATCTGTGACCTTCAACTAAAACTAAATGCAAATGGAAACTGAAACTGACAAAAATGATGAAAATGATGCTTATTCAAGAAGCTTATTGCACACACCTACTCTAATTATTGGGAAAATGAAGCATTCAAGTTACATGAAACAACCAATGAAGCCATTTCATCATTTTTTCAACTGTTTGATTTTTTGAAATGTGCTTCCTTAAGCACCAGAGATAATTCTTACTTGAAGGCATGCCAAAGAAACATTTAGCAATACAATTTCCATTGAAGAAATCAATGAGCCTAGGCCCACTTTGTACTTGTAGAAAGGCTGCAAATGGATCCTGAAAAACATCATCAATACTTGCCCCTGCGACATTGCTTTGTGTAAAAAGGAAAAGTATTGCATTAGGTCCTTCCTCCACTGTGCTTGGTTGTTGTATGGCTTGCTGATTTTTTGATTCATCCTCAATGCATATGGCCTTGGTCCACTCCTGGTCATGAGGTGTATTAGGAAACATTCTTAGTGATTCTTTTCTTTCTTTTATTTCAACCTTTCTCATCTGATCACACAGAAGTTGATATTGGTTGCTTGATGAAGCTGAGATTGTGTCTTCAAGAGGAATAGGGGGTTGATAGGGTAGTTCATCACAATTAGAAGTGTTTGGGAAACTACATTCTTCTATCTTATCTTCAGATTGTGAGGGATATTCATCATATCTTGGCTTATGGTCCCAATTTATCAGTTTTTCACCTTCTAAACTTAGATTATCATCTTCTTCTTTTTTTTTAGCAACAAAAATATGACATGAGGGTTGAAACAAGTTATTGTTTCTTTGATGGGAAGGGTACTTTTATGATACAAAGTATTCAACAGATTGTTCATGGAAATCATCTTCATAATCATCATACAAAGGTGAATCAGTGACCTTTTGAATATTAATGGCTGAGGGGATTAGTACAATAGCTGGGACAACTGGTTGTTGAGTGAAAACATCCTCATAGTCATCAAAACTTGGCAAATCATGGCACATTGGTTCATTAACAATAGGAGGGATTGCAACAACAACTGGTAAGCTATGAATTCGTTCATGACAAGCTACAACATTATTCTCATGATGAAATAAATCTGAACCTAAGATGACCTCTTGACTTAAAGAATCGAGAAAAGGAGGAGAAATGGAAATGATGGATTTTCCATATTGATCATTCTCTTGGGGACCTAGATTTTGACATGAATGATGCATTTGTTCTTCAAATTTAGGAAAAGAATTATGAAACTCATCATCTAAGTTCTTCTCTCTATAATCATCCCCTTCATCATCACTGCTAGAGGAATCACTCGATGAATCTTGAATATATGATGCATACCCCTCACAACAATTCTCAAAAGGTCTTTCAGCTCGATAAATTGTCTTGCAATGAGAATAAAAAACATCATGAAAGTCCTTCAAAGAGGAAATACTAGAAGCAGGGAGTGTTCTATACCATTGCCTCACATCGCCTTCCAATGAATACATGAACATTTTCATCAATATATCTTCATGATGGATGTCAAGTTTTTGCATCAAAGCATGAAATTCATGAACAAGATCAAAAGAGTTGTCATCATCACCTTCATAAAATCCGGGCAGGAGATCTTTCCATTCATCAATTTGAGGCACTAGATGTGGATAACCATCTATGGCTGAGAAATTGACTGGGACAAACATCCTAGCTAGGATAGCCTTCATAGCCATTTGATTTTTCTCATCCCTAGTGGAGTCACCAACATATTATGAATAATGGAGTTGCCATGGTGAATGTGCAGTCTTGAAGGTGTCCAACTTCAATCACCATCTAAAGCTAGAGCTCTGCAATGTCGTTCTTCTCAGGGAGATTTTCAATCTGTTCAAATCCATCCCCGACAATGATGCCAATTATGTTAAAACTCCAAGAGTCACTCTCAAACTGAAAATGAGAGTAATCTTGGTAACATAGATATGAAAATACTTGATTGGTTTTGTGGATTAATAAAAAGGAAAATAGGGAAAGGGAAGGACAGTAAGATGTTGTAAATAAATGATGGGCCATTGGCCTATGGAGTCAAGAAAACACCCTACTCATTAAATGCAATCAATTTGCATATCAGATAAAGGTTTATTGAATAGAGGAAGAATAATATAACACAAAGAAGAACATCCATAAGGAAGATATCCTCTGTTCATAAATGAATTCAAGGTACTTGAATGTAAACAGTGACTAATAGGAAAAATACATCAGATCCTCAGATGCTTAAGAATCGATTAATCAAAGGAAACCATGATCCTCAAGGTGTAAAATTCATTCAAGTAAGAAGAAAAATTGGAAAAGAAAACAAGAGATACAATCTGATAACACATATATCATGAACCTTCAATAACAAAAATGTTTACAAAAACAGAAGCCCCTCAGGGTTACAATGATCACAGGAAAAGTGCCTCCTACAACTTTCTCATCTCTCTTGGCTCATGAATCCATCCCTTTTCCTCAAGAGATATCCTTCCTTAAATATAAAATAGCATCTAAATAACCTTATGATGTTGAATCCCATCTCCTTCATTGGATTCTAAGACTTGGAGATAGGTGGCAACAATCAAAGAGACAAAAATCCAACAAACTACTAATTTTCAGGAATTTGTTGGAAGTCATTAATAAAATGTCTCCATCTCATTGAAAGAGGCCTTTTATGGAGCTAAATATTAGGTGCAGGTGTCCCTTGACATCTAACTGATCCTTGAGAACTCATTTGAATGCTCCTTGACATGTGGAAACCTCCCAACAAGGACAATATCAAAACCATGACCACTACAAGAAATTAGGCAGTGTCGTTGTAAAACAGTTGGGTAGTGCCACTTATATGTCTGATATCTATCAAAACATAACACATTTTGAAAAAATGAGAGAGGTTTTTGTTATTTGGCATGTTATGAAGAAAAACCTCCACTAGTTTTCAAAAATATCTTCTCAATTGTTCAGAATCCAAGTTTCAAGTTAGTGACTAAAAACTGGTAAAATAACTCTCCACAATTCATTTTCTGCCAGAAATATTAGGTAGTGCCTGTAGGTAGCACCACTTATGCTACGCCTGTGTGCAGGTTTAGGTAGCAATGTAAAAAATAAGCACCTTCAATATTGAACGTGTGTAGAGCAGTTGGTGGTCTTTTATAATGTCGAACCCATTTTGTTTAGGTGTCTTAGCAGTATAGTAGGTTGTGCACTTTACCACTGAGGGAGTTAACACTTAGAAAAAACCCAAAACTATGATAGTTAGGCCTCTTCTAGCTGCAAATTCTTGTGCTAACACCTAGTATTGAGAAGATTAGTGAGAGAAAGAAGGCAACTAGAAAGGTATAGTCCACCTGATTTCCATTCCAATTTTTCTTTATCTATTACTGATGATGATCCCAGAACTCTCAGGGAAGAAGTGAACTCAAAGGATAGTAAAATATGGAAGAAGGCTATGGTTGAAGAAATGGATGCCTTGGATAAGAATGAAGCATGGGATATAGTTGAGTTTCCAGCTGGAAGAAAATCTATTGGTAGAAAATGGTTGTTTAAGAAGAAGTTTAATGCAGAAGGAAAAGTGGAGAAATACAAAGCTTGGTTAGTATAAAAAGGTTATTCCCAGGTAGAGGGAATTGACTTTGGTGATATTTTTTCTCCTATTGGTAAGTTAACTTCTATTATATTTCTTTTATCTATTTCTACTGCTTTTGATATTGAAGTGGAACAGATGGATGTGAAGACATAATTCCTACATGGGGATCTGTAAGAAGAAATCTACATGAAGCATCCATAAGGCTTTGTAGTAAAGGGAAAGAAAGAGTTGGTTTGTAAGCTAAAGAAGTCACTATATGGTCTGAAGCAATCGCCTAGGATTTGGTACCAAAAGTTTGACACATACATCCTTAGATTGGGATTTGTGAGAAGAAGGGTTGATCATTGTGTATATTCCAAGCAGGTTGGTAATCGCTTCATTTATGTAATATTGTATGTTGATGACATGTTGTTGGTAGGAAATAACATGGATGTTATCAAGGAGGTGAAATCATAGCTATCCTCCAAATTTGACATGAAGGATCTCGGTGATTCCAACTTCATTCTGGGAATGGAAATTAAAAGAGATTGTACGAACAAGAAACTTTGGTTGAATCAGGGAAAACATGTTGAGATGATATCGCAGAGGTTTAATATGAATGGAGGTAAACCGATCAAGGTTCCTATTCCTATAGGTGTAAAGTTATATACAGATCAGTGTCCCAAGACACGGGAAGAAGAATAGGACATGTCCCATGTTCCATATGCCAATGCATTTGGTAGTTTGATGTATGCAATGGTCTATACTAGACCAAACATTGCACATGCAGTGGGATTTTTGAGCAGGTATATGTCAAAACCAAGGAATCATCATTGGACAACAGTAAAGAGGGTCTTCAGGTATTTGTGTGGCACTACCAATTATGGATTGTGATACCAAGGAAGACCTGGATTGGACAGAGTTGTGGACATACATGGATTTGTTGATGTAGACTGGGCTGGAGATATGGATCACAGAAGATCTACAAGTGGGTATGTGTTTAACCTATTTGGAGGAGAAATCAGTTGGATGAGCAAAAGACAGGCTGTAGTGGCACTCTCAACTACAAAATATGAATAC
>JASDQU010335628.1:0-12656 GCA_032191745.1 Picea mariana | reverse complement strand
CTCTTCTTCTTTTCCTCCAAATGCTGTTGCATGAATTTCTCCTAAAGCTTGAGGCAAGGCTAAAGGGTTGGGATAAAACTGGCTTGGCAATTTGGCAGAGTTTCTTTGCTATGATTTTTCCTCCTTTGAATAGTAACCCTACCCCTCCTTTTATAGGCTAGAAGGAGCTAGGGTTTTTGGCGAACTCTCAGCCATGCATGGCTCGGAGTTCCAGTTAACTGACAAAAATCCTTGTGTCCCGGTGGAAACTTTCCTGATTTTTTGCTTTGTTAGGTACCCGCGGGCTGTTTTGGGTTAGCCCGCGGATGCCCGCGTGCAGTATAAGGACAGCAAGCGGTTGCCCGCGCCCAGTGAAAGGTTAGGGCGCGGGTTCCTTGATTTAAGTGGTTTTTTGAGGAATTGCTCAGCATGGCTTTGGCTAGGAAGAGGCATGAGTAGGCCTGATGCCAGGTAAGCAGGGATAGTGCAATTTAGGGTTATAACACCCACTGCCATCGTGGTCTCTTTTTCTGCACATCCCCTCTCAGCAGTCCTTCAATAAGTTTAAAATGTCATTCACATTTATTGACCTTTTCCTGAAGGTCTATTTACATCACATATTCACATGTATGAGTTTGCCATAGTTCTTGGCCAGCCCATTTATATTTACAAGATGGGGGAAACAGGGTGTTACATGAAGTTATCAACATAACCATTAAACTTATTCACCTTGTGTGCATTATCCTTAGTTAACACCCTTTTACCAGTCTACAAACCTTATGCATAGCTTCCATTAACTAGTTTAGCTCATTACTTTTACTATGATATTCATGAAACATTAACGCATCCAAGATTCATTCAATACCCTAAACCCTAGTGTGCATAAACAATATAACTTATATCACGATGTAACCAACCCACTAAATAATTTATTATTATTGCAAATCAACCATATGTTAAAAAAATATATACTATTCATTCATAAACATAACATCCATGAATAATCACATCAACAACACCTTAGACATTCTTTTAAATTGGTTCACCCAATCCTTGGGATACATCCACAACGATTGACTTCTTATATTAGTCTTCGTTCAATAATCATCTAAGTCTTGTGCACTCCGCTTACAAAATATATAACATATTGTAATCCCCAAACCTGCCTAGCCGCTCTAAAGTGTAATCCTATTTCTATATAAACTCTCTTCATCAATCAAGAGAAACCTACTCTCTTACTCTCATCCTAATCTCTTTTTTTCACCAATAGCTACAGCCTAATCCCTTCCTAGAAACAACCTTACATTCCCTTACCCTTTACATATTTATATATAGAATTAGGGATAAAAAATGTAATAACAACTTATCCCCCAAAACCCTAATGGGTCATAAATATTTTTCCTGCTTTAGCGTCGATCTGTTGTTTTCCATGCTTTTATTTTGAAGTTTTGTTTTTCCTGCTTTTGCACTCAACTGTTGCTTTCCCTATTTTTACACTTAATTGTTTTTTTTTCCTTCTTTGACGTTGAACTATGCTCCCTTGTCGTGTGCACTGGTCTTGCCTTTTACTCTTTCCTCTGCTATGGTGCAGTTCCTAAAACTTAGTTATTTTGATCCAAAAATTCCTATCCAATAGGCCCCCAATACTCACCCATGGTTTGTCCCGAGCCACTTAAGCCTTTTTCAACTTCTCCTTGAATTTTTCAAAAATATCCCTTTTTGTATTGGTCTTCACCTTAACCTCTATTTCATTTGAAAAAAATGTTTCTACTAATTCTATAGTGATATGATTTTGTTGTTTCTCTTCAACTTGTTCCATTGCTTGTTTGATCCTACATTGTGATTATGATATATCCTATGTAACTTTTAATGCTTCTTCCTACAACATCTCTATCTATTTCATGTGAGCTTGTTGCTTGACCCTTAGCTAGTTCATCTCAACATATAGTTTCTTACTCTCTTGCGTTGTCGTCAACTTCTCGGCTGGTGGAAAAGTGTTGATAGTTTCCTGTGTATTTTGAAGCTTATGTTCAATACTTTGTAATTAGACATCCTCGGACAGTTGTTTCCATACTTTTGTGTTTTCTTCATACAACTTAGTGCATTATGTTTCCAAAGTCCCATTACCTTCCACTACAGTGCTTACTGTCTTCTCCCCTTGGTCTCTTTCTTCTAAGGGTATGCTTGGTGTCATCTATTTTTATAACTTAAACATTTTCATGGGGAATCCCTAGATGGCTTCACTAATATTGGATACTTGATATTCCAATGGATTATCCACCTCTGTTGGTACCTTCCTAATCTCTTTGAAAACTTTGTCAAATTCTTTCTTCACATGTTCTTCCTTCTACGTAGTTGCATCCTTCTCTTGTTCAACTAGTATATAGCCAATCACCTATTTATTTATTCTCACTATAATACACTACTATGGTACATAGGTTCTTGCATAGGTCAGACTAGTGTGTGGATGGTCATCCGTCCCTATAAAGTTTCATTCGGTTCCCATTCACCGGTGCTCCCAAGACTTCATGATTCAACATTTCTAATTGCAAAAAACTTGCTTATGTCACATACTTGATCATATATGGACCCAACCAATGCATCCTAAAATTCCTTGGGTGGTACATAAACTTGTTGTCGTATAGCAACACTAAGTCACCCACTTGATTTTTATTTTTTTAATATGCCTATCATGCTATGCTTTTTATCTTGCCTTCTGGACTTGTTGATGGAATCCAATGACAAATCCGTCTTTCTCTAGTTGTAACAACTGTGACAATCATTCCTCTACTATGATAAAGTCCTAAAGATCAACAATTGTTTCAATGCACAAGCTTGGCACAATAAATTCCATTAACATTACTTATTCTTTCCCATATACCAACCTACAAGGTGTCTAGACTGTCAACTTTTTTCTTGTAGTCATATATGCCCATAATAATGTAGGGATCCTCAAGTCCCATTCATCCCTTTATATGTTGTATATCTTTGTCATAGCATTCTCTAAAATTTTATTGAAGGATTCTACTATCATGGTTTTGTGAGGGTGATAAATCATGCTCCTCTGAAGGTGAATTTAAAACTCCTCATTCAATGTTGCAATCATCTTATTCAGGAAGTGTGTCCCTTGATTACTCAGTAAAATCCATGGGCCACCAAATATTGTAATGACATTCTCAAATATAAATTGTGCAGCAGTCTCTGCTTTGCAGTCTGTGACTAGTGTTTCTTCTTTCCATCTGGTCAAATACTCTATCACAGTGATTATATACTTATCTCATGATCTCCTGGCTAGTGGATTGATCGATCCAACGAAGTCTATTTCACATTTACCAAAATTCTACAATGTAACCAGTGGATGCAAGGGCATATCATCCCTTCTAGATGGCTTTCCAGCCCTTTGAAAAACATCACATTCCTGGAAATATTCTTTATTATCCTCGTGAAGTGTGGGCCACCAGATCCCTGCACACAAAATAATTTTCGATGTTGTTTTACCTGCTTAGTTTCCTCCTACAATACCTTTGTGTTCTTCTGATAGTATCATCAGAATTTCATGCTCTAATACACATCATCTTAGTATCCCATATACACCTAACTTATATAAGTTTCATGCAATTAGTTGATAGTATGCTATCTTAACCACTAACTATTTATTTTGTGTAATTGTCATGTTTGATGGAGCCATTCATGTACTTAAGAATTTCACAATGTCTACAAAGTAGTCATCCACCATTTGAACTGAAAATAAATGTGCATCTGGTAAACTATCATACAGATTCCCTTCATATTCTCCTGATAGAATGCATGATAAGTGATATGGTCTTGCATTCAATTTTCCTAGCTTAATGATGACATCAAAGTCATATTATTGGAACAAAAGAAACCATTTGCAAATTCTACCTCCCAACATTAGCTTGTTCACTAAGTATCTTAGTGCAAAGTGGTTTGTATACATATTGAAATGAGAACCCAAAAAATAGTTTCTAAACTTCTACAATGCATAGACAATTGCCAACACCTCTCATTCTATTGTAGTCTAGTTCTTTTATGTTGTTGACGACTTCTTGAAAATTCTCATGGATGAGATAATACTGCTACCAAATATATGGACGATTCATACACATGAACATTAAATTCCTTCTTTCGATATGGAAATATAAAAATTGTCATGGTCACTAACTTCTGCTTCAATATTTCTAAACCTTTATTGTAGTCCTCACTCCACTGGAATTTAGCTTCTTTCTTCAAAAAATTCTCCATGGGTGTTGTAATCTTCACATGTCCTTTAATGAACTTCCTATAGTATCCTATATGGCTCAGTGTTGCTCTTAATTGTCGTATTGATGTAGGTGGCAGTAGGTCCAGAATCACTGCAATCTTGGTAGGATCCACTAGTAACCCTTTCTTACATAATTTTATGGCACAAGTTGTAGGTTGGAAAAATCTTAACCCAACCACCAAATGGAGACAACTAAGAGAGCACCTACCCACTATCACTTTAGGCAGGTGTCCTCATCACTTTAGAGGTGAGGTAGTCACCTCAAGGGGGGAATCCTGGTGACCCTAGGGGGAATGATATGGAAAAGGATGAAGATGAAGCAGGTGTCCCTAAAGGTCAATTATAAGTGGTATGAAGGTCTTGGG
Organism: Picea mariana; assembly: GCA_032191745.1. Classification (NCBI taxonomy): domain Eukaryota; kingdom Viridiplantae; phylum Streptophyta; class Pinopsida; order Pinales; family Pinaceae; genus Picea; species Picea mariana. The sequence goes on along the minus strand of JASDQU010335628.1, from coordinate 8,030 downwards.
AAAAAATCTTTGGAAGGTTCAAGGGTAACTAGGGTTTGTTCTCTCGTTTTCTTGGATTAGGTAAGGAAAATTATGCATACACTATTATTTCCTTGATTATTTCGGTCATTTTTGGTGGAAACGGTAGGGAGGAGTATGCTAGATACATCATCTATCATTTCTTGATATATTTTTTAAAGTTTTTAAGTCTTTATTTTTTTCAAGGATTGTTCGGAGGAATATGAGTGTGTATACCCTCCTAGATTTACCCTAAATCTTGGTTTGAATACCCTAGGGAGTAGGAGGGTTTACACCCCTAGGGTTGTTTTGGATCTAGATTTTTATTTAAATAATTCATCAACCAATTTTAAAGGAACTAATATGAAGTATTCTTGCATTGGATAAACAAAATATTTCATTGGGAAACGTGATTTCTTGTCATATTAATTTTTTGCAACTTGGCTTGTGCTCCTTGTGCTTAGAGAACCTCCGAGCCACTAGAGAATTCCCTATAAAGTGCTAGTTCTTTTTATTGTTTCAAAATTTCATCTTCACCCATTAGGGTTGTAGAAACCCTAATCCAATTTATTGAATAACTCTCTAATCAACCACTGGAAATTGCCCAAATTTTGCACACTTATACTACTTAGTCTAACGCATCTTTTGGAAAAAAATGGAGAAGTTTTAGCGTATTATTTTCTTTCTGTAATAATTTGATTGTTACAACCATAAGGATGATATATATTGTTGCAGAAGTGTTTACAATAACCTTATCTTTTTATTCTAGTGTCTTGGTCTTTGAATCTTGAGTTTCACTAGTGTTTAGCTAGTCTATCTCTTGCATCTTTCACTTGATTTATAGAACTTGTTTAGCAGCTTATTGTGCCATTTATTCTTCTGATATATATTGTTACTAACGTATGCTATTATTTAAAACAATCTTAACTTTCTCGTCCAATTGGTTATGCATCATATTATTGTTTTCTTGTGTCTCGGGAAGGTACTAATTTCTCGGTAATTCATCCAAGGCTTTGGAAACCTCAATACAACCTAAGAATCATTATAAACCTTCCATTTCCATATATAATATTGAAATTTATGGGGTTCACTCTTTTCATTTCCATTTTCACACCCCTTTCCCCTTAGGGTCACCAAGATTCCCCTCTTGGGTTGACTACCCACCTCTAAAGTGACGGGGCCACCTGCCTAAGGTGACAGTGGGTAGGTGACCTCCTATATGTTTCCAATTGGTGGTTGGGTTGGGATTTTCCCAACCTACAACTTGTGTGATAAAATTTTGGCATCGTTTTCGGAGAGGATTTAGAATCCTTTTCATAACCCTAACGACACTTTGGAAATCTATCCCAAACCCTATCCCCTATCTTTCTTGGTGACTCCACCCAAGGGATGTTCTCTTTCAACCTTTCTTGGTGAAATTTTACTTAATATCATTTGAGAAATCCACCATGGGATATAATCAAAAGGAGCATTACCAAACCCCAAAGAAAGAACCTCCCAAGGATAATAAAACCTTACCCATAAATTCTAAGCCCCCACTTCTCCCATCCCTTATGAATGTTCATCTAATTCTCCTAACCTTTCATCCTCACCTACTACCTCCATGCCTCCATGCTCACCCATACCCACCTCTCTAAATTCTACATGGAACCTTCTGAAAATATAGGTGCACAAAGATTTGGACATAACAAATATCCTTGGATCTCCTCATAAACTCCCAAAAGACTTCAAGGAGTGGCTACCCATATTTTTAGGAGAATCTCCCACTACGCCTGAAGATCACTGATATTTTTTCCTACACAATCTAGAGTTTTTTGACCAACATGAGGATGTCTTGATGAAGCTATTTTCTTACACTTTTGTCGGAAGGGCCAAGGATTAGTTTGATAGTATTTCCCCAAGAATAATAAAAAATTGGAGCCTCGTTCAAGAGCTTTTCACCGAAATATTTGGAAAAACAAGAGATTGTGAATCCTTGCATAGTCAGATCTACAATTGCAAGAAAGAGTCAGGGGAGAATATAAAGGATTTCAATGATAGGTTTAACACCCTCGTAAGATGTTTCCATCAATAGTTAATACCTTCCAAAGCTACCATTCACAAGTATTATCCATATGGGGTTTTGATTGGGAGATGCCCTACCACTTTGTTCGAGGCTCAAGAGAGAGCATGTGAAATAGGAGAAAACTTATCCTCCTCTATCTTACAAGAAGAATAATGTATGAAAGAGACTCTTTATATTAATCATATTGATGACTTTGTCTCACCAAACTTTCCCTCAGACGTCAAAACTTACCTACAAGAGGAATGAGAAAAATCATCTCAAAGGGAATCTTGTCTCATGATCAATGTTTTAGAATAAGAAAGGGCGGTAACATTAGAAAAAACAACTTTCCCACCGAGTGAGATCTTGGACTTAGAAAAGAGACAAGAAACAGAACAATCTGAAGAAAATTTCTCATGATACATTTGACAATTTTTTGCAAAACCTATCAAAGAAAGGAAAGTTATAGTAATCAAAGGTGAAGAGAAACTTTCTTCCCCAGATAGGACCAAAGGTGAAAGTACTGTGGGTCATGTCAAAATAAACCATCAGGTTTTGAAAGAAGGAATATACAACACCTTTATTTTGAAAAATTCTATTTTTATTGATGAAGAAAAAAGGGAAGGATCTTGGGGCTTAGATTTTGATGGTGCACACTCAACCATAGGATCGGGTGTGGGGATAGTATTAAGATCACCAAATAATGAGACTACCCTTTTCTCATACATATTCAAGTTCAACTACACACACAAAAAAATTCAAGTATGAAGACCTTATCCTAGGCATCAACTGGGACATCGATGTGAACATCAAGACCCTATGTGTAAAAGGGGATTTTGATGTAATTGTTTCACAAGTCAACAAGAAGTTCACTACTAAAAAACCAAGGTTTAAATAGTACAGGGATGTTGTATGGGATTACATAAAGAATTTTGACAACTTTTCCATTGAGTTTATCCCTAGGTAAGAGAATCACTTGGAAGCCATCCTTGTTGTTTCTGCTTCAACCTTGTAGTTTTTCAAAGAAATTAACCTTTACAAGGTAGAAGTAAATTTCAAACCCTCGTTACATGAGAACTTAGAACATTAGCAAGTTTTTGATGACGATAGTCAACTTCTTCGCTTTCTCCAAAATGAGGCAGACTTCTCTAAAGCCCAAATAAACCTATTGGCTAAGAGAGAAAATATTGAGATCATCGATGTAGCTAACAGAACCCTACCCAAAGGTATTATTTCTTTAGATAATCTTTTTGATTGAAATGATATATATAAATGAAAACCTTCGAACAAAATCAATGATGAGATTGTTGAATTCAACATTGGAACCAAGGAATCCCTGAAATTAATTAAATTTGGTAAAGGAACAATAGTTGATGAAAGGGAAAAGTTGATTTCCCTTATAAGAGATTTCAAATATGACTTCAATTGGTCTTATGAATATCTAAAGTATTACTGAGAAGACGTCATACAACACGCTATTCCCCTCATTGATGGTACAAATCCTTTCAGACAAAAACTCGGGAAGATGAACCCAAAGTTTGCTCCACAAGTACAAAAGGAGTTACAAAAGATGGTTGAGGAAGGAATAATCGATCCTATCAGCTATTCATCATGGGTATCTAATCCAGTTGTTGTAAGGAAGAAGACTGGTCAAATAAGAATATGTGTAGACTTCAAAGATTTAAACCAGGCTTTGCTTAAGGACAATTATCCTTTACCAAACATGGAATACCTTTTGTAACAGGTCACGGGTGTAGAGATAATGTCCATCCTTGGCAATTTTTTAGGATATAATCAAGTTTTAGTAAATATGGATGATCAACTAAAAACTTATTTTACCACCCCTTGGGGAACCTACAAGTATTTAATAATTCCTTTTATACTCACCAATGCAGGGGATACTTTTCAACGCGCCATGGACTATTCTTTTAGAGATCTAATTGGAAAACTTATAGAGATATATCAAGATGATATGAATTCCATATCTAAAACAAGGGAACAACATATCCAACACTTAAGAACTATCTTCCAAATATGTAGGGAGTATGGCATTTCTCTCAACCCTAAGAAATCATTTTTTGGTGTTCACAAGGGTACGTTACTGGGCCATATAATTTCTAAAGATGGAATCACAATAGACCCTGCTAGGGTTGAAGCCATCAAGAAAATCCCTCTCCCTAAGGACAAGAAAACCCTGTAGTCCTTCTTTGGTCATATTAACTTTATCGGGAGATTCGTTCCAAAATTTCTGAAATTTTTAAACCCCCTAACAAGTTACTAAAAAAGGACGTATGTTTTGAATGGGAAAGTGAAGGTAAGATGTCTTTTCAACATATCAAAGAGGCAATAACTATTGCATCAGTACTCATTATCCCAAATGTTTTCAAAGACTTCATCATTTTTTCCATTTCTTCAAAGGATACCATTGCAAGGGTGTTGTTACAAAAGAATGATCAAGGGGACGAACAACCGATCACTTTCATGAGAAAAAATATTAGAGACTCGGAATTAAATTACACCATTATGGAAAAACAAGCCTATGCTCTAGTCAAGTCTCTCAAACACTTTTTAACTTATGTGGGATACAACAAGATCAAAGCCTTTATCCCCTACCCCACTGTGAAGTATGCTTTGTCACAACAAGATTTCCTTGGATCAAGAGGAAAGTGGGTGTCACAAATATGGGAATACAATATGGAGATCAAACCAACCAAGATAATTAAAGGGAAAGGAATAGAAAAAATGATGACAAAAATAAATCAAGAGGCCATTGAGGTAGGAGAGAAGGAACAAGTTAACATTTTTTAATTGAGATTAAAAACAATGAATGGTATTCGGATATCATTTATTACTTGAAAAACCTCACATGCCCCGATCATTTAGTGGAACATAAAGCAAGAGCCCTAAGACTCAAATATATGAATTATTTTCTAATAGAGAATGGTCTCAGGTGGAGGAACCCAGATGGGGTAATATTCAGATATGTTGATAAAGAAGAATATGATAGGTTGATGATCGAACTTCATGCAAGACATTGTGGAGGCCATTTTGTAGCACACACCACTTCCCATAAGATTTTAATGGTGGGATACTATTGGCCTACTATTTTATCCAACACATATCGATATGTTAGATCTTGTCAACCCTGTCAATTTTTACGGGCAATAAATTCCTTCATGCACTTCCCCTTAATCCAATCATTGTGGAAGCACCCTTTCAACAACGGGGATTGGATTTCATTGGTGAATTCAAAGAAAAATCTAGTAACTGATACCAATGGACTTTGACTGCCACTGATTACTTCACCATATGGGTGGAAGCTATCCCAACAAAGAAAGAAATAGAAGAATTCGTGATGAAATTCCTTGAAGAAAATATTATTACTAGAGTTGGTGTCCCTGCTAAGATAACCACTGAAAATGCCAAAACCTTTAGCTCAATACTCAATGAGTTTTTCTTCAAGTATGGGATTTTTTTATCGTATTATTAAAATTATTATCCTCAAGGGAATGGGACAACAAGAAGAGTTGGGACAACAAATTTAAGTATGCCCTGTGGGCTGACCGCATGCCTACCAATACCTCCACCGGGAGGACTCATTTTGAGTTTGTGTATGGTTTAGAAACCCTCTTTACTATAAATCTCCAAATTCTAGCTTTACAAATATCCCAACAATTTAGTATAGATAAAGAAGCATTGCAAGGGTGAATCAATCAGCTCATGGAGTTGTATGAAACTCGAAGAATGGATTTCGATCAAATGGAAAAAAATAAAGAGAAAGTGAAAGGAACTTTTGATTGGAAGGAAAGAAAAAGATACTTCAAGGAAGGGGATCAAGTCTTACTGTGGGACAAAAGGAGAGAAAAATTTGGAATGAAACAAAATTTCGACAGTATTTGGTTAGGGCCCTACACGATAGAGGAAGTATTCAGGACAAATTATTTCTACTTATCCACAACATAAGGGAGGATGATTCCACTACTAGTGAATGGATATCTCCTCAAGCATTATTTCCAAGGAGACACATGATTTCTTTAGGGCCCGTGCCTCAGGTAAGTAGGTAGGTCATCTTGCTTCCTCCTTGCATTTTCATTTTGATTTTTCATATTAGTTTAGATGCATTTCATTTTCATTTTTCTCTACTTGCATATTGATTTCATGCTTAGTATAGAGATTTTTGAAAAAATGTCAAAACTTTTCTTTTCTAGATTAGTTTTCTTTTTAGATTTTTGTGTATATGGATAAAAGGGTGATAGAACCACCCTAGATGCTTTGATCCCTTTTCTTGAGTTTTGGCAAGCACAAGTCTACCAAGAGATGTTGTGGTTCTCATGCACTCTACGATGAGCACATGTCCCCAAGTAGGAGCCATATGTTATCCCCATTTTGTGGGACAAGTAAATAGATTATGTATTGAGGCCCTCATGTTGCAGATATGGAGTGTTGAGAGACGACATGACTACTAGTATCCTTTTTTCACAGATGGATACCCTTCTCACAACCACATATGTTGTATATTTTTAGATGGCATCTAACACACCAACTAGCTTTCGAGAGGCAATGGGCCTTGCTCCATGAGGTAAAATTCATATATTATGGTAAGTGTCATTTCAATATTTGAGGCATTTGAGTATGTTGTATCTTAGACTACATTAGATTCCATGACATATGCTTGGAAATTATGCCTTTTTCCCCACTTCACCTTGATGGTTGACATTGTTCCCTAGTAAGTGGTATTCCTTGGGGATGGGTTTGCTACTAGGAACTCCCTTGAAGAGATAATGTATCGTTCCTAAACATACTTACCACTTTCCATCACTATTTCCCCCCATTTCCTTGTGTCTTGGGATTTTAGGGTGTATTGACCCAAGAAGGGGTTGTGTAACACCCATGTTTTCCCCAACTCGTAAATATAACTATAACTTGCCAACATACTGTGGAAGAATGAATATGTGTGTATGTTGGATTTGATGAACCTTTTTCTTATAAAAGGTAATGTACATATTTATGTTATTAATTAAAAATGGATAGAGTTGGATAACTGTTGAAGGGGGGTATGCCAAGATAGACCATGATGTTGTGAGAGAGATGGTGAAGGGAAAAAAAAATGGTTGAGATGACACCCACGAGACCAGTACCTTACTAGATTTAAAGTATTCAAACCCAGAATAGTCCCTCTAAACCATAATACATTACCAGACACGTTGGTAGTTAGGAATCCCTCAATATTTAATGAGGAGATGGGGCATCATACCCATATAAAATAATTCCTGACCAGACCACGATATGGGGATTCAGACAGACATAATCATTTTGAGGAAGGAAATAAAGGAATTTATTTTTCATGGGCAGAGGAATATGAGAAAGGAGGAAGAGTGCTTGCAACTCTAAGGTTCAGAGAAGAACTAAGAAACAAGTTTGTTCTAGGTGCAAGAAGTTGCTGGTAGCATTTTCATTCCAAGATGATAAACGAGCTTGGAGAGAGGACAAGTGACTGTGGAAGTACTCGTTGTAGGTGTTAAGGTCCTAACCCGCACATAAGTAGATCAATGTATTCGTATGTAATAAAGGTCAATATTAATAAGACCTTTCAATAAAATAGAATAAAGCGAATGTGAGAAGACCTAATAGAAGCTTCTGCTTCTAGAAGGATCTTCCTCTAGATGCTTCTCTTAATAGACACATTTAGTATAAATAAGGGTCGAGGGTATGAAAACCCTAGCTTGGAGATTATTGTAACAGAGTGTTGCTCGACTGGAGGTTGCCCCCTCGAAGAGGCCTATGAACATTGCTTTCTGAATCGAAGTGCTTTTCTATTGCTATTTCGTATATCATTTCTGTGTATTGTGAAGATTATGCTGGATATTTTACTGTTATTCTGTCATTTCTAGCATTTTATTTCTATTCTGCATATTTTATATATCTGGTATCTTGCAAGTGGTATCAGAGTACTTTCCTTGGCAAAAATTGTGGGTATTTTTTTTCAGGG
>JASDQU010335626.1:0-11524 GCA_032191745.1 Picea mariana | reverse complement strand
TCCCACATAAATCTGCCTCATTTTCTATTTCAAAACCGTACTACTGTACGACCACCTTCGTACCTCATTTTTTGTGCCCACAGTTAGTTGTACGGGTTGTTCCGTACAACCCAGAAACAGTGAGAAAAAAATTGAAATTGGCCTCGAAATCCATGCCCAAAGCCGCCTCGATTTCCTTGCCAAATCCGTACGACTGTACAGATTGTACAAATCCGTACAGTACAGCCTCCCACAGCAGAAAAAAAAAATTTCGGCCCAAAACTCGCAGAAAAAAATTCTCGGGATTCATGCCTTCCTTCCTTGGAAAATGTGCCCTCTTTGCTACTCACTTTTGTCTCTCAAGCATGCTCAGAAAATCTCTTTAACTCTCCTCCCGATGTCCTCTCAACATGTCTTGCACACTACCCAATGCATTCTTTTATAATCTGAAAATGACATTTCCCCCCCCCAAAGTGTCTTTTCACCTTCCCAACCCTAGATCCAAAGGCCAAGATTAGATCTTGCCTTTTTCAAGATCAAGGGTCATGATCCATTCCCTCCAAAATGAATCACTTGAAATATTAAAGTGATTTCACTTTATTACATAAGTGCTTTATGAAAATAAAGTCACTTTAAAAATAAAAGGTACACTTTATTAAAAAAGTCACTTTAATAAAAGAACCACTTAAAACAACTTTATAAAAACTATTACAAAGTTAAGTGTCTGGTAGTGTAAACATTAAGGTAACATCTGTATACAAGAAAAAACATGTGGAGTACCTCTCGAGCTAAAAATTAACACTCCCTCTTAGCGAGGGAGGTACTTATGGTAGCACCACTAGAATCTGTCTCCATCTCAACAGTTGCCATAGCTGCTCCCTATGTACCAGAAGTCTTTGCTCCCTCTGAACATGAAGCCACTACTCCCACTGCACTAGAAGCCTCTGCTGCTACCTCTGTTGTACCACGAACTGAAGACATGCTCCTAGGAGACTGCACACTCTCTTGAGCATCCAACTGTGTCGACTCATGCCTGTTGAGTCCCTTGAGAGTCCCGGAAGACGACTGAGTGCCATGTATCAACTCTCTCTCACGTGCTACGTGCCAACTCTCCGACAGAGAATCTGAGTCCAGAAACCCACTGGACCCCAACACAGGTCTACCCAACAACTTGTACAAGCCCTCATACTTGACACCAAGCATTACTATTGTGTCAGCAGTTGCTCCCATGGATACAAAAACACATGTCCACTATTGAAAACAACTCCAAATCCACTCTCATCCAAAGCTGACACTAAGAGCAAATTAACTGTCAACTCTGGAACATATAACAACTTGCCAATCTCCAGAAGACCTCCTGACTCTAGTTGGAATCTCATCCTTCCAACCCCCTTTATTTCATGTTGTGGGCCGGCTCCACAATTCACGCTACAGTCTGAGTCTATCTCTGTAAGATCAAGGAAAACTGACCTCAACCCGGTCATGTGCCAAGAAGCACCACAGTCCACAAACCAAGATTCAATGTCCTTGAACACCAGGCATCCACTGCCCACAGAACCAACCATGAGAGAGAACTCCTTCTCAAATCTCCGAGCAAACTCTGCAACTTCTGCTGAAGCTGACACCTCTAGTTTCGCTTTCTTCTTCTTCTTGTTCAGACATTGACTAGAATAGTGGCTAGTCTTGTGACATGCAAAGCATTTCACCTTGCTCATGTCCTTCTTATTTCTCTTTAGCACAAGAGCAACATTCTTGTCATCTGCACCATCCAATGCCTTTTCCTGAGACCCCTCTCGGATCCCCCCCTGCATAAAATCATCCCATAATCTGCTCCAGTCAGGGAGCTTCTCTCTCCCCACCACGCACTTGACAAAAACATCCCACTCCTTGGTGAAGCCTTTGAGGGCTATCCACACCAACTCTGAGTTAGGAATGATTTCTCCAACAACTGTCAACTCGTCCTTCACTTGTGCAACCCACGTGAGGTAGGTGGCCACACTCTCTCCTTTGACCATCCTAGCTCCATGGAGCTTGTCCTGGAGAGCCACTTTCTGGTTCTCGTTCTTAGCCTCATACAAGCCTTTCAGTGCAACCCACATTTCATTGGTTGTCTTCTTCTCAGCCAAATGTGGAATATGGTGGTCTCTGACCCCGTCCAAGATGATTCTATGAGTCGTGGCTTCCCTCACCTCATGAACATCAAGAGCTATGGGATCTGAAGCAGGTACAGGCACAATGGTGTTCGCAAACGACCACAATTTGTTCTCCTTGAGAACAATGTTGATTCTAAACTTCCACTGCAGGTAGTTGGAGATCCCCTCCAATCTATCTTCAAACCTGATGCTGGAATTCATCTTTGTCCACCTGACAAAGAACCTTTTCTGCCTTCTTCAAGCAAATACAACAACAAATCACTTGTTGTTCCAAGTGCCAAATGTTTCCCACTGAACTTCAGAGCACAAGCTCTGATACCATGTAAATTTTTAATGACTAAAATCAACAAACTGAAATTCTGTCAAACACTTAGCAACCTAGAGATAATTGTCTTCATAAACTTCATAAATGCAAAAAAACTACATTCAGAAATTTCCATAAGCAGAAATACACATTGCTAAGCAAAATATGCAGCGGAAAAAACACAGTGGACAACAACCCAATAACACTTAAAAATTTAGGCAAATGCTAGCAAAAACCCCAATGTGGGGAAACCCAACGAGAGAGAGAGAGAGAGAGATCTTATTATTATGCTTCAGGGAAGTACAAAACAACATCAAAACCACATTTCCAGCCAAGGAAAATACCTCACAGCACCAAGTATGTCCCACATAAATCTGCCTCGTTTTCCATGCCAAAACTGTATTGTTGTACGACCACCTCTGTACCTCGTTTTTCGTGCCCACATTCAGTTGTACGTTTTTTTTCGTACGGCCCAGAAACAGTCAACAAAAAACTGAAATCTGCCTCAAAATCTATGCCCAAAGCTGCCTCGATTTCCATGCCAAATCCATATGGATTGTACTGAATGTATGGAATCGTACGAACTGTATGGATCCGTACAGTATGGCCTCCCACGGTAGAAAAAAAATTTTGGCCCAAAACTCACAGAAATTTTTTCTCGGGATTCGTGCCCTCCTTCCTTGGAAAATGTGCCCTCTTTGCTGATCACTTTCCTCTCTCAAGCATGCTCATAAAATCTCTCTAACTCTCCTCCCGATGTCCTCTCAACATGTCTTGCACACTACCTAATGTATTTTTTTATAATCTGAAAATGACATTTCCCTCCCCAAAGTGTCTTTTCACCTTCCCAACCCTAGAGCCAAAGGCCAAGATTAGATCTTGCCTTTTTCAAGATCAAGGGTCATGATCCATTCCCTCCAAAATGAATCACTTGAAATATTAAAGTGATTTCACTTTATTACATAAGTGCTTTATGAAAATAAAGTCACTTTAAAAATAGAAGGTACACTTTATTTAAAAAATCACTTTAATAAAAGAACCACTTAAAACAACTTTATAAAAACTATTACAAAGTTAAGTGACTGGTAGTGTAAACATTAAGGTAACATATGCATACAAGACAAAACATGCGGAGTACCTCCCGAGATAAAAACTAACAGGGCATCCACTTTCTCTCAGGCCAACTGAATCCCATGGTGTTATGTTGATAGCTATTGAAAACCAAATGTGTGAAGCATCACTTCCAACTGATGGGAATGAGGTACTCAGAGTTAACTCTATGTCTGCTAATCTATACCACTTCTGCCAAAATCTACTGAGAAATGTGTTATCCCAATCATTGTTAGTGTGCACATGCCACCCACGGAATCTGGACATCTCCCTGGAAGTTAACTCTGTCGCTCGAGGCACCTCATACTCTGATGGACTCGTGACTAACTGTGTCATCCTAGTCCACTGACCATCAATGAATTAATTACAATCTTGGTCATACAACTCTGACTTGTTCTATTGACAAGTCATACACTCCCTCACATGTCTCAATACATCGTTCTTGAGGCCCCTCTAGAAGAACCTCTCTTTGATTTGTTGGTGAGTCATGAAGTGCTCATGATGTCCTACCAATGGCTTATCATGAAAAACTCGCATGAAATCCTCTCCAAGTGTGGACTCTGAAACTAAGTACACACAACCTTTGTAGTAGATGGTGTTGTCCCCCACTCTGTACCTGTCATCCTGGATGTGTTTCTCCATCAACTCACAAGCAAACTGGTTTTTGGAATATTCCACCAAAAGGTGGGACTTCCATTCAATTGAGATCCCTGTGGGCCACTCTAATATAGCCTAAACCCCCTCCCAATGTACTTGTGCATCATGCTCAGTGATCACATGGTCCCCATTTAAAATCGCTATCATGTGAGGCTCCTTGTCCCTAGCCTGCTAACAATTTGGTCAAAGATCAACCTCTAGAGAATATCCTATCCCATACCTGAATACACTCTCCACCTGCTATGATACAATCACTCTAGGAGCTCCACTGTTCATGCCCGTCAAAATCACTTTCCTGCCATCCATTGCCCTGAACTCCAGCTCCATGGCTTGGTAATCAATGGAATTCTTTCCCAAGGAAACAAGCCTTTAAACTCCCAATATGATATTAGTGTTTGGCATCCCAACTACGTAGAAATCATTAGCCACAATGTAGTTACCCAACACTATGCCCAACTACGAAACCTTCCACTTACATGGCATACTACGCCCACCTGCTACCATCGCATCAAACCTCTAAATATCTATTGTAGGAATGCCTCTCCTAGTTACTAGGGTCGAGTCAATGAAATTGTGGGTTGCCCCACCATCGATTAGGACTATAACTCATTGTCCCTGTAATCTCCCCCGAACCCTGAAGGTGTGAAATTTAGGAACAATTGACAAGGCGACGATAGTCACACCCTGCACCTCCACATGATGTTGCTCAACACGCTTAGTCTCTACTCGTGGTTGCTTGTCATTTGGACTGATATGCTCTCCGCCTTGTTCACGTCCTGCCTCTTCATCCTCATTACTGTTAAGAAACACCTCAATGTAATGTAACTTACCTTTTCCCAAGTGTTATCTCCTCAAATGGTTTTGTAAATTTTGAGGAGCTTCATTCGTTCGTGCTTAATTTTTCATTTTTTTTATGGTCACTTGCCATAATCCATATTTTTAAAATCCCCATTAAGCTCCCATTAATCATGTTTTCTCAAGAGTCTTGCTACTCCGTCTTCAACCTGCATTACAAAAACAGAATAAATGTTAATTAGTCTATAATCCTAGCTTTATTAGCTTTTATATTTTCACTTGCTAATATGCATTTTTGTTGTAAAGTGGTGGGTGCTCAAAGTGATTCCAAAGCTAAGCCATATCACAATTAAGATTCATGATACCAAATACTGAGTTCATGTCCACTTGTCATACTACATACCTAATACATAAGCTACAAGTCAAACCCTAATCTCAAGTCATAAATTAAGCCAAACTTCAAGGCTACAAGTCTACAACAAGTCGACACATCAAGTATAAGCGATGAGCTCCTTCTTGGTTTTGTATAGAGACACCTAAGGAGATTTTTCTGGCATAACAAAATGCCAGGTGCCCGATTGATGAGTAATTACAGGTGTCAACTGATTAGCCAGAACTTGGAAACAGTTTCAGACATTATGAAAAGCAAGCAACTGTGAAGGTCGAGAGTAGTAATGATGGTGGAAATGGATGGAACAGTGAAACAACCATGCGCAGTGAACTGGGGACATCAATCCACCATCGAGTGTAGAAGCAAAATGGAGAAAGCGAGCACAAGTACTTAAGTCTGAAGGAGTACGCCAAGCAAATTCAATATTACAGATAGAAAGAAAAGTGCCATTATACTAGAATCAGAAGTTGCCATGATGGACCAAATCAACAGAGCCCGAGGTATGACATCTCACCACCCACAAATTGGGGTGTACGCAGCGTGCCTGAAAAGATTGCTTATGTTGTAGAAAGATTTGGGAAATACGACATGACTCTTGATACAAGCATTCACATTTTGATACCGTTTGTTGATCGTATAACCTATGTGCATTCTTTGAAAGAGGAAGCTATTCCTTTTTATTGTCACAGTGTATAGGCAGACTTTCAACAACTTTGTTCACTATGAATGGGCATTAGTCCCAACATATACAAGGGACTGTCACTAATTTACAATATTTCAAACAATCCTATGTGGCCCGAAGAGGAACATTTGTTGCAGATGGAAATGATATTGTTTGAGGGTAAGTCAAAATATCAAGATTTGATGATTATAAATTGATGAAAACAACTCCCTAGATTTGTACAGAGGGCAGATGAACTGAAGGACAAAGATCGATGACACAGAAGACAGATCTGGGGAATCTGCCTGATGCGTTTGTGGATTCAGTGTTCGGACTGAAAGCCTGCTCAGTATCAAAGCGCATCTTGTGAACAAAGAAAAGAAAATTGAAGCAATGTAAAAGCCAGGACTCGAGACCAAGTATTCTACAGTATTTGTGTTCCCTATCTTGTTCATGCTCTATTTTCTACTTGAAAGAATAAGATCAGAGATATAACAGACGTTGGTGAGCACACTTCAATAAACAGATGAGTCTGAGATTCTTTATATATCATTTATTCAGATACATGTGTTAAGCCTAAATGAATGATCTAAAAGCTTACACATAGTGATATATAAACTACGAATAGACACATAGTACGAATACTAAGTAGTACTATAATATATGAGCATATCATCATAAATCTAGAAGTAGAAGATCCCAAGCTACAAATAAGCATTCATTTTTGCAATTTTGAAGCAATTTTCAAAACTGTGCTTTCGGCAGCTTAAACCTTTTCAAAAGGGCGTTGTTAGCTATTGAAAGCTGCGCTTTCGGTAGCTAACCTTACTTTGTTTCAGGCCTATAAGCCACCGAAAGCGCGGGAACTGGCATATCGCTCTTCTTTTTTTCCAGTTCACGGGTTCTTGTTTCCAGATTGCATGGGGATGGTTTTTTATGAAGGATAACAATTAAGGGAATATAAATCATCTTTCTTTTCCATATTTTGAGGCATATGATAAGACAAGAAGACCAAGTGGCCTTTCTATTTTTGGTTAAAACTGCTCAGTTGTCAAAGCAGGATTTTGAAGTGCCTTGTCATCACCTTGAAGGTTATTGAAGATGTCAGATTTTGCTGAGGCTATCGAAGATCACTAAAGACTTAGTTGATAAGAGTTTGACCCTTAATTTAGGAATTGATCCTACACATCATATCACTTTTATTTTGTTCTATTATTAGTATTTCAGATCCATTTTAATAGGATCTCAAACTGTTATGTAAAGGCTACAAAGCCTATGCTTTCTAAGGAAGAGGGGTTCGACCTTGGGGACTTTTTCACACTCTGTACTTAAGCTTCTCATTTGCAGATCAGTTAATACAAGCTTCTATTGCAATTACCTGTTCAGATTTACATTTTCCTGTCTATTCTATATTTTCACATGGATGTTTAATTCTTGTTTATTATGTTTGTCTAAAGCCCGGTAGCTGTCATCCTATCTTTGCTTTGATGAGTTGAATTGCAAATATCATTTACTCATTGTGACTGGCCATTCATGAATCTTTATGTGTGAGTCTGCTAGCATAGTAAGAATTCTCCATACATTCACTTATTTACAAACCCTATGAATAGTGATAGTTAAAAGCCTTGTCATCTGGTTATGTTTATGCATGTCTTGAGAGAGCAGGTCTGATTTAGTCATCTGACTTGATCCAATTGAGAAAATAATTAAGAAAATAGTAAAGTTACCAGGCTTCTTTGAGCTACAACCTAGAAGGACACCTGGAGTGATAACAAATTGGTGTCATTGTCGGGGAGAGGATATTAAAGTTGAAGCAAGCTTCCCTGGGAGATGATACAGATCTAATCTTTGATGATAAACAAAGGTTGGATACACTATTCTGGTTGTAATCATCTATCTAGCAACTCCATGAAGGACGGGTTCAGTGGCGACTCCACAATATTCAAATGTCAAAAGCATTTGCTGCTCTTTTGGCTTGGACGTTTGTACCTCTCAACTTCTCTTTAGTTCCTGGTTTCCCACATCCAGTACCGGATATGTCGAAATGGGGAGATTTTCTGTCTGTCTTCAAAGAGAGCAAAGAAGACAATCGTGCAGAACACCTTGTCACGTTTCATGAGTGCATGGATCTACTAGATCTGCAACATGAAGATGTTCGTATGAATATGTTCATGTATTCATTGTATGGTGATGCACGTCAGTGGTATTTCTCTTTACCTCCTTCCAACATTTCATCATTGAAGGATTTTCACAGAGTATTCACTAAGCACTGCAAAAGGTATTTTGCAGATGAGTTTGCATTTTTAATTGTTGTGATGAATATGAATTACATTATAAGGTTGAAGATATAAATAGAGAAGGATCTCTCCCTCACAATATGCAACAACCCTTCAATGATATTCAAGATGATGTGCTTTCCCATCAACATGAACTAGAAATGTATAATAAAGGAGCTGAAGATTTTTCTATTAACATTATTTCCGACTTTCATCAATCTGAAGAGTATGCTGAAATAGGGGACACTTCTCTTTGTGATCGAGATATTAATGATCTTCAGAATGTTAACCATAATATAGATGATTTTGTCTTTGTATCAAATGCATCTGCTGACTTATGGTGTCAAGAAGATCAGTTTGTCCCCTTTGAAAACCCGAAAGATGATGAGCAGAAAGGTCTAGATCAGCAGTTGGTCATACATGTTTCTCCGACAGAGGTTGAGCAGCATATAGTTAATTATGAGATCACTGAAAGCAATCAACATAATTTTCAGTTGGAATAGCAGCTTAAAGAGGTATTCCTTGATGATTTTGATGATCCTATTGTTAATTTTCTGGAGTCCATGAACAACATAAATATCAAAATTTTCTTGTCAGATGAAAGTTGGTTCTATCATCTGTTCAAACCACAACTCTGTTGGCTATGCAGTCTTTTACTTTTTCGGTCAAGATCAAGGTTGTTTTCAATAAATCAGTTTCTCACATGGCATCATTGGAAGCATGACTTCACTTGATAAGAGGCAGTACAGTTGGTTAGCGTAGGAGTTAACAGAAGGATAAGCTCTTCATACGAGCAAGTAGATTGTTTTCAGTTTCCTGAATAAGTAGGCAGGCTACATGGCAGGGGATCAATTGTAAAGGCTATATGACTCCATGGCCTAATAGTAAAGGTGACTGGAACTGCTAGGTTATTGAAGCCTCGTAGGGAGGTCTCCATCCCAGTTGGAGCCAAATGTTATCTCCTCAAATGGTTTTGTAAATTTTGAGGAGCTTCATTCGTTCGTGCTTAATTTTTAAATTTTTTTATGGTCATTTTCCATAATCCATATTTTTAARTTTCCCATTARTCTCCCATTAATCATGTTTGCTCGAGAGTCTTGCTACTCTGTCTTCAACCTACATTACAAAAACAAAATAAATGTTACCTAGTCTATAATCCCAGCTTTATTAGCTTTTATATTTTCACATGCTAATATGCATTTTTGTTRTAAAGTGGTGGGTGCTCGAAGTGATTCCAAAGCCAAGCCATATCACAATCAAGATTCATGATACCAAACATGAGTTCATGTCCACTTGTCATACAACATACCTAATACATAAGCTACAAGTCAAACCCTAATCTCAAGTCATAAATTAAGTCAAACTTCAAGGCCACGAGTCAACAACAAGTCGACACATCAAGGATAAGTGATGAGCTCCTTCTTGGTTTTGTATAGAGACACCTAAGGAGTTTTTTCTTGTAGAACAGAATGCCAGGTGCCCGATTGATGAGTAATTATAGGTGTCGACTGATTAGCCAGAACTTGGAAACAATTTCAGACATTATGAAAAGCAAGCAACTGTGAAGGTCGAGAGCAGTAATGATGGTAACAATGAATGGAATAGTGAAACAACCATGCGCAGTGAACTGGGGACATCAATCCACCACCAGGTGTAGAAGCAGAATGGAGAAAGCGAGCACAAGTACTTAAGTCTAAAGGAGTACGCCAAGCAAATATCAATATTACATATAGAACGAAAAGTGTCGTTATACTGGAATCAGAAGTTGCCATGATGGACCAAATCAACAGAGCCCGAGGTATGACATCTCACCACCCACAAATTGGGGTGTATGCATCATGCCTAAAAATATTGCTTATGTTGTAGAGCGATTTCCGAAATACGGCAGGACTCTTCATACACGCATTCACATTTTGATATTGTTTGTTGATCGTATCGCCTATGTGCATTCTTTGAAAGAGGAAGCTATTCCTTTTTATTGTCACAGTGTACAGGCAGACTTTCAACAACTCTGTTCACTATGCATGGGCATTAGTCCCAACATATACAAGGGACTGTCACTAATTTACAATATTTCAAACAATCCTATGTGGCCTGGAGAGGCACATTTGTTGCAGATGGAAAAGATATTGTATGAGGGTAAGTCAAAATATCAAGATTTGATGATTATAAATTGATGAAAACAACTCCCTAGATTTGTACAGAGGGCAGATGAACTGAAGGACAAAGATCAATGACATAGTAGACGGATCTGGGGAATCTGCCTGATGAGTTTGTGGATTCAATGATCGCACTGAAAGCCTGCTCAATATCAAAGCGCATCTTGTGAACAGAGAAAAGAAAACTGAAGCAATGTAAAAGCCATGACTCGAGACCAGGTATTCTACAGTAGTTGTGTTCCCTATCTTGTTCATGCTTTGTTTTCTGCTTGAAAGAATAAGATCAGAGATATAACAGACGTTGGTGAGCACACTTCAGTAAACAGATGAGTCTGAGATTTTGTATATATCATTTATTCAGATACATGTGTTAAGCCTACATGAATGATCTAAAATCTTACACATAGTGATATATAAACTAAGAATAGATACATAGTACGAATGTTGAGTAGCACTATAGTATATGAGCATATCATCATAAATCTAGAAGTAGAAGATCCCAAGCTACGAATAAGGATTCATTTTTACAATTTTGAAGCAATTTTCAAAACTGTGCTTTCGGCAGCTTAAACATTTTCAAAAGGGCCTTGTTAGTTACCGAAAGCTCCGCTTTCGGTAGCTAACCTTACTTTGTTTCAGGCCTATAAGCCACCGAAAGCGCAGGAACTGGTAGATTGCTCCTCTTTTTTTCCAGATTAAGGGTTGTTGTTTCCAGATTGTGTGTGGATGTCTTTTTATGAAGGATAACAATTAATGGAATATAAATCATCTTTGTTTTCTAGATTTTGAGGCATATGATAAGACAAGAAGACCAAGTGGCCTTTCTATTTTTGGTTAAAACTGCTCAGTTGTCAAAGCAGGATTTTGAAGTGCCTTGTCATCACCTTGAAGGTTATTGAAGATGTCAGACTTTGCTGAGGCTATCGAAGATCAGTAAAGACTTAGTTGATAAGGGTTTGACCCGTAATTTAGGAATTGATCCTACACATCATATCAATTTTATTTTGTTCTATTATTAGTATTTCAGATCCATTTTAAT
>JASDQU010335623.1:0-12543 GCA_032191745.1 Picea mariana | reverse complement strand
TTGGGATGACCAAAGCATATTATACTTCCCAGGCCTCCAGATGATTATAGTTATTTCTGTTAGCCATTCCCAATATTTTCATCATTGACAACAACAAAGGGGGAGTTAGACAGGGCCAGGGGACATGGAGAGTTGATAGGTAGAGACCTCCTGACAAGAGTGACCTTATTACATACACCAAGATATGGGAGGATCATCAGAGACAGATAGTGTAGGCCTTAGGCATGATGGAGAGTATCTTAGGCCATGGGATAGAGGAGATCTCAGAGGATGATACAAATTCATATTCTCATTGGGATGAGGATGGAGGGATTCCGACAGTTATTGGTATGGCACCAGAGAAAATCATACTTCACTCTTGGATTATTTTGAGAGGGCTTGATGGGTTTTTTCTATGTGGCGAGACAGGTTCTCCCCGTTGATAATCATGATCGAGTATAGGAATGGATGGGCAGATTTTGGTTCCATAGGGATACCTTTACAGGTTCAAATTCTTGATAGTAGGCCCAATTATTATAGGTATTTTAGCATGAGGATCCAGGAGTGGGGGATCCAATATGTATACGATGGGTAGACAATCATGATCAGAGTAGAGTGGTGTCAGCATGATGGTCCCTTTCAGAGATTAGCATGGGACCCCAGGATTATAGGGCTGTACATTTCATTGACTAATGGAGGCAAGTGGATATTTGTAGGGGATAATCACTTTTATTTTCCATTGAGCTTAAATTTTGGGGGGAGCACGTCACTTGTTAGTGATTCGTTGAGCTCTGGTAGTACCCCACTATGGCAACAACACGTTTAGTCAGTGGAGGTCATGTGTTATTTGCAGGAGACTCATGGTGTTGATATGTTACAGGACTATACTTCATAGGGAATTGCAGTTCACATATTGATATGGGATCCAGGGATTGGAGTGCTTGGTAGTTCAGTGTTTGATGGAGTTGAGTTTCGAGTAGAGCAGTTTCTTGGGGAGTTGACCTAGGTTATATGGCCCTTGATCATTCTACTTATCATGAGCATTTGGCTGTCATGCGTGGTGAGCACTTGGAGGGGATACAACTTGAGGGGAGCCTACTTTGTGTCACACAGGTGGATATGTGACCCTGGTATCATATGCAGATTGATTTAGTTATTTCTTGAGGACAAGCAATATTCTAGCAGGGAGGACTATAATGTCCCCATTTTTGGACATTATTATAATATAAAGTATTATTCCTATCAGAGTAGCCAGATGGGGGTGACGGTGAGTTTAGGATATATTGAGGGGTTTTATTGGGCCCGACTTGCATCTTTCATCATATTTCATCATTAGGATCCATTCTGCACAACTTGTCTTTGGTTTTGTTGCATTCTGACGATTTCCGTAATTTTGAGTTATTATGGAGCATATTTTAATTAAATTCACTAAGGAGGTCATTTCAGACATAATACTTGGAGAACACTCTTAGTGTAATAGATCATCAGAATCGGGAGGAAGAGCACTACATGATAGGATGATGAGAAGTGACTTTCAGGTGGCCGGAGAAGCCATAAGGATGGATAAATCACTTTTTGGAGGCAAAAAGGCTAATTAATTAATAAAGTGATTTAATTAAGGAATAATAAAAATAAAGTAAAAGTCACTTGGAGAGAAAAGGTGAACATGTGGGATAAAAGAGAGATAGGGGCCTCTATTCTCTCATTATGTTGATTATCATTTTGATGTCTGGCTTCTTGCTAGAGAGCCCATGATACTTGGGGGTTTTGAGGGTTTTGACCGAATAAACCCTAGAGATCAACTTGGTGGTGAAAGATTCCATCTTTCCTAATCCAATCTTGGCCAAGGAGGTGAAAGATTCCTCCCTCACCATTCTATCTTAGGTTCTATTCAATTCAATGGTAGTTTGTTGAGGCAGGGCATATTGTTAGAGGTTTTCTACAGGTTGGGCACATCACTTGAGGGAGAGAGATACGATTTGGCTTGGGAAAACTAGATCTGTAGCAGATCTTACTCCCAGATTTTTGTCATTACCCCAACGACTATTTGCATCAGTATACAAGGGTATTCTCATACATATCCACTCTATTCTCCAGTGGGGCTCATTTATCTTCAAGAGGGCACATTATTCATCTTGGATCTAGTGTTTTGGAGGGTTAGATCTCACCCAACAACTAGGAGATTCACCAGAGGGGTTTCCTATCACCCGATCTACATTTTGATAGAGGGTTTTAGTGATTTGGTGGTCATCTTCAGGGAGGCCAAATTTCCTTGGGTTCCTACAGCCAGAAAGGGCGCACTTTGCTAGAGAGGAAAACACATACAGTGAGGGCTTCTGGATATCTTATGTATTCAGCTTGGAGGACTCTTGATAGTTAATATCTTCACCATTATATTGTATTTTGGAGGCACTATTAGCCACATGCATCATTCTTCTATGTATATGATCCAGGTGGATATTGGTGGCCACCCACCTATTCCAATTGGCTTCTCATGTCCATTTTTTGTTCAACACGTTCTTCTGTACTGCTTTGTAATTGCGGGCTCTACATTTTTGGGGCTTTATGAAGCCCCACACATCCTCCAGGTGGATACAGGTGGCCTCTCACTTAATCCAACTGTCTTATTTTGTATGTTTTCATGTCAGCACATCTTGTTGTAGTTCCAAGGTTGTTTTGGGGCCCTAAACGTTGTTTTTTTGTCTTGCCATAGTCAAACTGTAAATGAAGTCAGAGTTTGATAGAAGAATGTGTAGCTCTCTAAAAGACCTTTCCAACAGGCTATCACATGCCTAAAACAGAGGTCGTATGCAAAAGTTATGACCCTTGGAAGTTGAGGTACCAAATTACACCAACTTACCCATAGGGCCCACATGACTTTTGGCGTTTCACCTTCTAGGGTTAGGTTTTTGGATGTCTAGGGTTTTGGCATTCATGAGTAATATCAAAAAGGCCTCTAGAGCCTCATTGTAATCCATTCTGCTCATACGGTTACACTTAGTAGCCACATCTCTTCTCATAGATAACTATCACCATTCGAGCAAGTGTTTCAGTTCTGCAGTTTTGCAGTTTCAGGCTATTTCCTTATTTAATAGAAGATATTGTTCAGTGGATATTTGTGTTGTTCTTCATATATCTGTGTTTATTGTATTCAGTCTGTTAATCAGTTCGTTTCGCTCTTAAATCCAGATCAGTGGTATGAGAGTGGTTTGCTCTTCATTTATTTTTCTTTGTGCATGTCCCTGACAAGATTTGGGTACAAGAAGTTGGGACTCGAACCAATCGATCCATTAAAAGATCGACCACACCGAGCCCGACAAAAAACCATGGGGGAAGAAAAGAAATATGATGGAGCAGAATATCCAATTAAAATGTTGATCGAGGAAGCCCTCGTGCGACAAAGGAACAAAATGATGGACAACTTCGCGCAGATCCTTTGATGACTGCCCACAAGAGAAGCATCTTCATCAAGCGACCATGCAACCCCCTTCAAGGTACATGTAACTTTTGATATTCCATTATTTGAAGGACTGATAGATGCATATGTTGTAGATAAATGGTTGAATTTTCTCGAAGGATATTTTCCGGTCTAAATTTTTTCGATAGAGAAAAGATTACTTTTGCAGTCCTCAAGGCCGCTCCCCATGTTATAGACTGGTGGGATACTTACTCTGAGCAAAGGGCCATGGAGGAATCTATAACGTTTTTGGTGGCCCCTACATGGGATTTCTTCCAGGACACCATTAAAGAACAATACTACCTTGTTGGAAGCTACGAGGACCAGTACACCAGATGGACCGTCAAGAAAGGGACCAGTACACCAGATGGACCGTCAAGAAAGGGACCAGTACACCAGATGGACCGTCAAGAAAGGGACCAAACAATACCAGATTTCACCAATATTTTCCATACCCTACGCACCAAATTGGGTATTAAAGACTCTGAGCGTCATCTGATGCTCAAATACCGAGACTGTTTGCATAGATACATTCAAACATGAATGGAGTTGCTGGGCATCGCCTCATTGGGCACGACTTATAGATATGGTGTCAAGATCGAGCAGAAATTTAAGCAGAAAAGGCGAGAGTTTGGATCTGCAAACCCCTCATAGATGAAGTCGGGAAAAGGCAGCCCCAACCCACACAAGAAGGGACTAAGTTGAGATGGCTGCCCTTAGAACAACCAGTCCAAGCCACAACACAAGAAGGGAATTGAGAAGACGAAGAAGGACACGGGGAAATAGTGTGAGTACCATAAAAGTCCTTGGCACAACATCGAAGAATGCCGCTCCAAGCAGTCCCTCGTGGCCAAACTGAAGGCTTCTGAGTTAGAGACTGATCTAATTCTAAGTCAAATCCTAAAGGAGGGAAGTGAATTATCGATGCTGAAACCAGTGCCACTGTCGCTACCACCAAAGTCCAGCCAAGCAAACCAGAAGAACCAGAAGAAGGGGAACACCTCTTTCACTTGCAGATGTGGGTCAAGGGGGCTCTGCTTCATTTTATTGTCGATAGCGGTAGTCAGAAGAACCTGATTTCAGTAGAGGCCATCAAGCAACTGGAACTGCCAATGAAACTGCACTCGCATCCCTACACCATCGGCTAGCTTCGCCAAGGAAGAGATCTCTGTGTCAGCCAACAATGTCGTCTTCCCTACAACATCAAGCCTTTCAAAGATGAGGTATTGTGCGATATTTCTCCCCTTGAAGTTTGTTATGTTCTTTTAGGAAAACCATATTTGTGGAAGCGTCATGTTGTGTATGAGTCTAGACCCTGCAGTGTTATTATTACTTTGGGTAGACAATTGTACAAGGTCCCAGAGGTAGCGTCGCATACTACTATTTCTTTAATCTCTGGTAAGCAATGTAGTAAGGTCATTTCACAGATCGAGAAGTTTGTCTTCTTTGTGATCCATGCTCATAGTAAGAAGAAGGTCACCGCCAAATCCTTTGCCTCTACACAACGCCTCTCTTTGTAGCAAAAGAAAGTGGAAGAGATCATGGAAGAATACAGAGACATCTTCTCATCACCTACAGGGGTACCGACACACTACCAAGTCAAGCATCCAATTGATCTGACCCCCGACGCACCTCTACCTAATGGACCAGTCTATCGGCACTCGCTGATGGAGAATGACGAAATCAGGCATCAGATCCAAGAGCTTCTTTAAAAGGGGCACATTAGACCCAACTCCTCCCCTTGTGGAATCCTGAGTGTGCTGGTGTAGAAGAAGGATGGGACTTGGCGACTCTGCATTGATTACAGTGCATTAAACAAAATCACAGTCAAGAACTGCTACCCCATTCCCAGGATTGATGACCTTCTTGACCAACTCAAGGGGAAAAATTATTCAGCAAGATTGACTTGAAGTCTGGCTACCACCAGGTTCACATCGAACCAACTGATGTATGGAAGACAACCTTCAAGTCTAAACAAGGTCTCTATGAATGGCTAGTCATGCCCTTTGGATTAACAAATGCAACAACCAATTTCATGAGGTTGATGGATGATGTATTGAGACCCTTCACTGACTCATTTGTGGTAGTATATTTGGATGACACCCTCATCTTCAGTAGAATGTGGGAGGATCACATGTGACATATTCAATAGGTTTTGAGCACTTTGCGGCAGCACAAGATTTATGCCAACTTTGAAAAATGCTCTTTTGGAATGAACAAGGTCCAATAATTGGGATAAATTGTTGATGAGCATGGGGTACATGTTGATCCAACTAAGATCCAAGTCATCCGTGACTGGCCAGCCCCAACCACACTAACAGAGCTTTAGAGCTTTTTGGGACTAGCCAATTTCTACCGACGGTTCGTGTTGGGATTCTCCCATATTGCATGGGCCCTCAGCCAGGTGACCAAGGGTGGTGGTAGGGCCAAGTTTGTGTGGGGGAAGGGGAAAAAATGAGCATTCAATGATCTAAAGCATCGCTTGTGCTCAACTCTAGTACTCTCCTTGGCCGATCTGCAACAACCATTTGAGATTGATACTGATGCATCTGACTATGCGGTGGACGTAGTTCTCACTCAACACAGACATCCAACGACATACCATAGTGAGACACTCTTCGACACTGTCTGGAAATACCACACCTATGACATAGAAATGTATTCTATTGTACAAGCCTGTCGTCAATATCAACATTACATTCTTGGGAAGGAGACGATCATACACATTGATCACAATTCACTACAGTTCATACAAACACAAGGGAAATTGTAGAACGACCACCATTAGAAGTGGTCCACCTACATGTAGCAGTTCCATCTCAACATAAAGTATAAGACAAGTATCTCCAATCATGTCGTTCACTGCCTCAGTCAGCCTCATGTGGTTTCACTCACCACTGTGCTCCATTCCTATGGACATGAAGCATCTGAGTGGCCCTAACTTTATCAACAAGATCTGGACTTCGCCACCACCTATTAGCTCTTGGTATAGGTGCAATTGTCACTGATTTTCACATTCAGGACCGAATCTTATGCCACTTGGGAAATCTCTGTGTTCCTACAAGCGAGCATGCAAAGATGATTTGGGAAGCCCACTACATTTGGGTGGCAAGACATTTTGGCATGGAGAAAATTGTGGCTGTTCTTTAGAAACATTTTTATTGGCCAAAACTTGACAGGACGTCAACAAGTATATCAGATCTTGCACTGTGTGTGCCATTTCCAAGCTAGCCATAAAGAAGCAAGGTTCATACACTCCTCTTCCTATTCTCAAGAAGCCTTGGGAATCCATCTCAATGGATTACATGTATGACTTGCCATCCACCAAGCAAGGAAATGACCGTGTGTTTGTGGTCGTTGATCTATTTTCTAAGATGGCCATCCTCATAACCTGTAAGAAGAATGTCACAGTGACAGATACTGCTAAGCTCTTCTTCAAATGAGTGTGGGTCCACTTTGGGATACCATAGGTCATCATCTCCGACCAAGATAGCAGGTTCCTCAACACCTTTTGGTCGAGTCTTTGGTATCTGTTGGACACCAAGCTCACAAAATCCACTACTTTCCACCCCGAAACAGATGGCCAAACAAAGGTTGTCAATCAGATGATTGTGCACATCCTAGGCATGTACAATTCTAAGCATCCACTTACATGGGACGAGAGTCTCCCATATGTCCAACATAGTTACAACAGGGCTCTCCATAGCTCCATCGGACATATCCCATTTCAGGTGGGTCTGGGATTCCAACCCTTGGGACCCATTGATGTTGCACTTCCTCTTGCCACCGCACAAACAGACTCTTCCCCTGATCAGTCTGCGATTGACAAAGCCACCAGATTTATTGAGCAGATTCAGCACATCCGCCAATAGGTCCAAGAGATTTTGCGGAAATCCAATGCTAAGTATAGGCAACGCCATGATCAACATAGGGTACCACACCAGTTTTAGGTTGGTGACAAGTTTTGGTTACATTGCAGAAGGAGCGTCTCACTAGGCCCCATTGGAAGCTTCACCCACTTCATTATGGGTCTTACACTATCACCAAGGCTGTGGGTAACAATTATTTTGAGCTCAATGCTCCACCATTCCTTGGTCTACATCCAGTATTCAATGTGGACCTCCTTCGGCCATATTTTCCCCCATTATTGGACACCTCTGAGATCGTAGAACAACTGACGCCAATAGAGCTCAACCCTCACTGCATGGAACAAGCATCCAATGATCAAACAGTGGAAACACAGGTCAAGGGCACTTGCCAACAACAGATCCATCTATATCGGGTTTTCAAGGAAGGGAAACTCCTACACCAAAGCAAGTGGCTCACCCTGGGCCAAATCCAACAGAAGTTTCCTCACCTGATGGGGGAAATCAACGCAATGGAGACCATTGCTTCCTAAGGGGGAAGGAGTGATCTAGGTGGATATTGGTGGCCACCCACCTATTCCAATTGGCTCCTCGTGTCCATTTTTTGTTCAACACGTTCTTTTGTACTGCTTTGTAATTGTGGGTTCTACACTTTTGGGGTTGTCTGAAGCCCCACACATCCTCAAGGTGTATATGGGTGGCCTCTCGCCTAATCCAACTAGCTTATTTTGCATGTTTTCATGTCAACACATCTTGTTGTACTTCCAGGGCCATTTTGGGGCCCTAAACATTGTTTTTTGGCTTGCCACAGTCAAATTGTAGACGAAGTCAGAGTTTGACAAGAGAATGTGTAGCTCTCTGAAAGACCTTTCCAACAGGCTATCACGGACCTAAAACAGAGGTCGTATACAAAAGTTACGACCCTTGGAAGTTGAGGTACCAAATTACACCAACTTACCCATAGGGCCCACATGAATTTTTGCGTTTCACCTTCCAGGGTTAGGTTTTTGGATGTCTAGGGTTTTGGAATTCATGAGTAATATAAAAAAGGCCTCTGGAGCCTCATTGTAATCCATTCTGCTCAGACGGATGCACGTAGCAGCCACATATCTTCTTAGAGATAGCTACCACCATTCGAGCAAGTGTTTCAGTTCTACAGTTTTACAGTTTCAGCCTATTTCATTATTTAATAGAATATATTGTTCACTGGATATTTGTGTTGTTCTTCATATCTCTATGTTTATTGTATTCAGTCTGTTAATCAGTTCGTTCCGCTCCTAAATCTGGATCAGTATATTCTAGATCTGCTCTACTATGGTATGGAGGTTAGATATATTTATTAAATAAAATCAGATCGAAGTTTGTGGCCATTTCTTGTGCTATATCTATTGTCTTTATTGTTGTTATTCGTCATCTCTATCATCAACAATTTTTGCATACAATAAACCATGATCAAACTTAACAACAATACAAACATGCCAATTGTTTGACGAAATGTTTCAATGAGTTTTGTTGTCATAATTATAACAGTAAGCTAAATAACCAAACAACATATATATTGGGAGCGATAAGAAGGTTACAATCCATCTCCTTGGTCACCAAAACATATCATTAACATTCCATGCAAGTGGGACAACAAGAAGCATAGATTAGTTAAGGCTTCAACCCAACAACCAGAGTGTTTGGCTACAACTCTCAACCATACAGTTCTTATTTTTATATCAGAATTGAGTTGGGAACATTTCATCAACACACAATTATAAAGTCAGAACTGAAATTATATTGTCATGAGTTTAAAGATACAATATCAAAATGTGATTTCCAGAATAATTTTCTCTCCTTGGCTCTTGGGGAGCCAATGCTTTTATACAATAAGACTACTGTTCTAAAATTATACAAATAGTGGATAGACAACCATGAGAATCCAGTTGTTCATCTAGTTATAAAGATTCTTTCAATTTTAATGGGACATGAGCATATGTTGACTCAATAGGTAAAATGATTTCCTTAGTCACCTAATTTTCTTATGTCTCCTTCCCTCACGAAGATTTCTTCCCAAATTTTGTCTCCCAAATGTCAGCTATAGTGTTGACCACTGGGACGGTGAGTTATATTTGGAGTCACATCATGGAAATCATGCTTGTGGTTGTAATTGCATGTATGGATTTGCAGCAACCGCGGATGCACCCAGGATTGCAACAACTTGCTTTGTGCCTGAAACTGTATCAGCTTGGAGTTGCAACAGAGAGGTGTTGCAACCAATTGAAGTGTTGCAACACTAGATTAATGTGTAGCAATGTTAGTGACTAATAGTAATGAGTTCCTTCCTAAGAATTATGCAAAAATAACATGATAATGGGGTATGGGGTTGGATTCAAACCTTTGGTGACAAATGAGGTGAACTCGATAATGGAAGTATAAAAAAGGATAGTGATAAACGGGAAAATGTTAAGCAAAAAGGTATTGATGGCTGTTGAAAGTATGCCATTTTAGGCACCTGTCAGTTACCACTTTCCACACTTCTTCCCCTTCATTTCCTCATCTTTTGGAATTTCGGGTTCATTGACCCCAAGAAGGGATTGTACCTCATTTCATGGGAAGAAGGGGCTAAAGGCCTAGAGGTGTTGTAGCTAAAAAAAGATAAAAGCCATACATTATCATTCCATATGCTCACCCTAAGGTCCTGAGATAAATAAAGTGCTTCTCCACAAAAAATGAAGGACCTGTTAAAAAACAAACACATAATTAATAAATCTCTCGCTTGTTGGGGAAATGCATTTTTCGGTGTCTCTTACTTTCCATTGCATATGGCACACTACATGTTTCTATAGTAACTTCAAGTGGCATTGTGATACTCCTTACTTTCCATTGTACATAGTACTCAACGTTTGGACCATAATAAATTAATGGAAATAAAAGGGCTTGGAAAAATGTTGTATTGTGGAAGAATGGCAACACACCCTCCACAAAGTCACTCATAAATGAGACAATATGAACCCTTGTATGTCAAGAACCCCTTGCTTGGAAGTCTTACCCAAATCCACCTCATACTCACCACATGAATTAGATAGGATCTTCTTGGTTTAAATTCCTTGAATTTGGGATTGGCCTACCTAATGGGGCACCTTGACACCCCTCCCATACATAAATTTAGAAAAGTTTATAAGGTCTTTGAACATTTGCCTAATTTGAAAATGGGGGATTTGATGCACATGTTTGGGTAGTTCTTGTATTATATGTGGTTTACTTCTCATGATTCATATGACTTGTGGACCCTTGGAGGGCGTACTTGTTTGTCTTTGTGGGACCTTTCCAAGTGAAAGACATTCGTGAAGGAACTGCACCACTTGGACCTTCATAGGGGCTTGGAATCCCATGAGATGGATGCTAGACCCCACATCTGGGGCATCATTGATGATGCACATTGAAATTGAAGATGAAGGAATTTTCCTTTGGAGGCCTAAAATGTCACCATTTAGCCCTTGACGTCATCCTTGGGGCTAGGGTTTGATGGATGAGATGGTTCCAGAGGTGGTTGGACAGGAGGAGACACATGGAATGTCACTTGGGCATTTGAGAGCATGACACATGGCCCTTGGAGGCCCAACGCTCCACCATTTCAGCCTTGATGTCACTCTTACGAGCCTAGCATCACCCTTCTAGGGCATGATGTCATCTTGTTAGGGATATTTTGATGTAAATTTTATATTTTGGATTTATAAAAGGATAATTAGTGGGGTCATCCCTCTTATGTTTTTTTGTTGACAAATTAAAGTGGATAAATTTGTTTGCAAGGCCTCATATAAATAGAGGACCTTGCCTTTTCATTTTATCATCACATTCCTCTCCCTTGAGCGATACTACTTCTGAAATTTTCCCTATTTTTGGGATATTGGCTCTTATACCTCATGTGTTATCTCTTGGAAGTAAAGTTTGTATGCTTCTTTTCCAATTTTTGGATGTTGTTGTTGTAATTAGGGTTTTCTCTTGTCATTATCTTGGTGAAGTAATTTTTTGTGATTTTATCTCATGATATTAATGTTTCATGGTGAATATTTACTTGTTTGTATTTAATATCTTGCTTGACAAAACCCTAAGAGAGGAGCATACGTGCTTCCTCATCTCACAAGGTTAATATTATCCAAAGTTTGTGAAGGAAATCCTACCTAGGGTTAGACTCCTAAAGCCCTAAAGTGCTAGCGATTTAGGATTTTATCCCTAGACTCTTTATTTCTTGACCTAGGTGAAGCTACAATAGGGGAGAAAAGGTTTCTAGGGCCCAAAATTCCTCATACCCTAGAATATCCCTCTCCTCAAGGTTTAATCTCTAAGGTCATAATGTGCTAGAACCTTAGATATTGAATCCTACCTCTTGGTTGCATCTAGATTAAGTTCCAAGTTAGTTTCATTTGTTGTTGTAAAAGACTCCATAGCCCTAAGGCACTCATCATTGAAGCTCTCTTATGGTGAAAGCGATAAAAAAACTCTTTATTCTCAACCTCTCAAGCTACCTACTAACTTTACTAACACTAACTTGAGATAATTTGATTGCAAACTTGCTGATGTTGCAAAGGTTTGCTACAACCATCTCGATACACTTTAATTTGTTGCATACATTGATTTAAAGATGGTTTAACTTGCCCATAAATCGCATATAACAACTGGATACTAATCTAGTGAATTTGTGCTAAATTTTCATTGTCAATTGGTGCATTTCTGAAGCATAATTTTTGTTGTTGTTATAAATTTATATTGTTGTCATAATATTGTCATACTGTTGCAAATTTGTACCAGCTATATCAATTTCTCATTGTCAAGTGTCTCACGAGGTTTTAATTGCATACTTGTACTTGGAAATCATTATTTATATGCTACAAGTGTTCTTGTTCTAGGAAGGTATTCAAACCATCTCATTACCTCTTATTTCTCCTTGACCTAGACCTTGACTTAGGTGATCAAGAGAGGGAGCGATAGGCTTGAATAACAAACTTGATATTTTGATCCCTTGAGGTCACCGAGGAAGCCTCCCCTGTGGTGGACCTCCTCCATCAGTAAAATGAAGGGATTTCTTACTAAGGTGATAGTGGTAGGATTTCATGTAGTTACACAAGATTTGGGATACTTGTGGTGGGATTTGAACAAGTACAAATCTTGTGATAACATTTTGGAATCGTTGTCGAGGAGGATTGAGACATTCTCCTCAAAGACACATATTTTGGTAAACTTTCTCCCAAAGCCTTG
>JASDQU010335621.1:0-12623 GCA_032191745.1 Picea mariana | reverse complement strand
GGGGAACGAAGGACAGTTGGAAGGGACCTTACGACATCAAGGCCATGGTTGTAATCTCTCTTTCACATTTAATATGATACAGTAATATGATTCTTTCCTATAAAGCTTGTCGTGTTCTATTGTATGATTCCTTGATCACATACATAGGTTTATATTGAGTTTATGCTATTGCTATCACTTTGGTTGGTTGCGTTCTTTTGCAGATTCATCATTGTATGAGCATTGGAATGGAGCTAGGATGGCGATGGCAAGAGGAAGCGACATTTAAACGGTATTTCACCTATCCCTCTTTAGTTAATAAATTCAATATCTAAAACTTAAGGAAAGCATCATGTTCCGGTGTGTTTTGTTCTAGATCTAGGTGGATCTAGGGAGATCAATTAATGTCCACACCTACCGATTAGTCCGATAACAATGTTGAGAGTGATGAGAATGCTCAGAGGAAGAAGAACTAGAACTTGAAGGCAAAGATGGAGGCTCGGGAGGGTCTCATCTAGCCCCTTGGTTTACCGAAGCATCATCATCTGGTGTTGCTTCCTTTTTCTTCTCTTTTTTCTTCATCCTCTTATCATAATCTCTGTACATTCATTCGACCATTTCTGACATGTGATAAAAGACCATGTGAAATTTTTTCTCATGTTCATCACGCTTGTCCTCTTCTGCCATCTTCTTCCTTCCGGATGTACGACCAACTTCGGGATTGAAAGTCTGAAGAGTTCCTTCACCCTGCTTATGCTTGGCCCTAGTAAGCATTCATACTCAACAATTCAAGTCAAATACGACTGCTCTGATACCAACATGATCCAGGATCTTTTCGTCAGGTGAGTTATTAAAGAATTGTATTAAATGAGCATAAACAAAAGTACACCATAAAGGAGGAAAAGCTCAAAAGGAAAGAGACATAATCATGCAATATGAACACAAAGAACTTGATAACAGAATTCGTCCTTGGTGGACTATGTCTCCAGGTCCTACTCTCAAATGGGTAGGTCTTTTTATTAACTCCACAAAAGAATTGGGCAAAATACATAAGTATACCTCATTCTAGAGTTAAGCTACAGAAGCTTTGCTCATATCGTAAAACTAACACCACCACTGCGTTCATGGCGTCGTTTTACCTAAAAATGATTATCTCCACGCCTCGATCCAAGTTTAACACTTTTTGGGCCTAAGAAAAATCTTGACTCGGTTTGCATGCCCCTGCTCCTGCAATAAATAACTGAAAATCTCGAACTGCGTGCCAAAATCTCGAAAATTGCGCCCAAATTTGTACCGTACAGACACGCTTGGTCTCACCTCCCTATTCTGAACACTGACCAGAGGCCCCTTCTTATACCAAAATTTGGGCAGTTGTGCACAAATGCGTTGGTTGGCGCATTGGTTGTGGATTCTATTTGAAGGCGGTAGTTTGGCGGAGGTCCCGGGATCGAATCCCGTGGACTCCGTTTTTTGGTATATAGTTCAACAAGATTTGGCGTGCGGCTAAATATAGCGGTGGTTTAAACTGGCGGATATGATAAATATAGTGGCAGTTGTAATAATCCCCTAAATTGGCAGATGTTGTGGTCGTATGGGCTAACACCCCCCTTTCCTTTGGCGCCCACATCAAACTTTAAACTTAAATATAATTTGCACCACATTACAAACAAGGACTATATAGTGGTGTATTGGTTGGCATGGAATGGTAAGGCCTTTGGGCTAGAGGAGGTCAAGGGTTAGACTATGGTGGATTAATATAAATTTTTACACATACCAACCATTGGAGGGGTGCCATGTGGCAGCCCATGATTGGGCCACGTGGCACCATAACATTTGCCTATGAAACTGACACTTATCATCACCTAACTCACCCACGTGTCTACCATCAAACCTGTACAACCTTGCCATGTCATCCCATGCCAACTCAACACTTTTCCATATCAATTGTACAGACTTGCCACGTGTCACCCTTGCAGTGGTGACATGTGTCACCTTGACCTTTTGACTTTTTTACCAAGTTCGACCTGAACTTTGACCGCTTATATATTTTGATCCGTAACTCCGTTTGACGGGCCATTTGCGCCGTTAGAAATCTTGCGATGCGCTCTTCACGATCATGTCATTTTCACTAAGTTTTGGGAACTATGATTTTTTTCCCTTTCTCTATCTGTTGAAGCCATTCTGAGCATCCTGAGTTGCCTCTGGGCGTCCTGAGTTGTTCTTAGCCTTCCCTGGATCCTTTTTTGATCATGGCATCTCACCATTGATCTCAACATTGGCATGTCACCAAAGTTCCCTTTCTCTTGGCATCTCACCAAGAGACTTCCTCTTTCCCTTCCTTCTTCCAAGAAAAATCCCTCTACACTCACTGCAAATCAAGTGCCAAATCTCTTGCATGTTGAACCTTGGAGCTCTTGCTCTGATACCATGTTGAAAATTGATCTCAAACACTTAGCCAACAAAACATTTCAACCTCCTCTAGTTATTCACCAATAAAGCAATGGAACCACATGCATTTACTGTAACTATGAGCATAAATACAAGAGACTAAGCAATCTGAAAATATAGCAATGGAAATATAAATGAAAATAGACAAAATCACCACATTTGACACAATGAATTTATGGGCAATGCCCCTGGAAAAACCCACAAGGGGAAAACCAGTCAAGGAGATTTTCTTCTTATTGAGCTCTTAGGAAATTTATGAGTTTAGGGCGACAATAAATTCAGCATTAATTACAGCGGGAATATCACCTCAAAAAATGTGCCAAAGACCACAAAATCTCTACTCAAATTTATGATGTACAGCTTGAACAGTACTGCCTTTTTGACAACAAAACCTTCTTGAAATATGTGCATTGTTGGTGCACCTTTCTGTACAGGTTCTTCCTCGGCTAGGTGCCTAGAAAATTGTGCCAAAACTGTGCTAAAATTGCTACCTCAATTTCTGTGCCCAGAGAAGTTGTATGACCGCCTCAATCCATACTGTATGGATTTTCCTTTAATGTTGAAGATTTCTATTTACCTGCGCTTCAATATCATACCCACTGGAGAAGTGATCTTTGTGCAAAAGTTAACTAACCATAAACAAGATTTTTGCAACATGAAGGAGCTCAATCAAAAGCTAATGGATTTGTGTTGACCACTGTGTAAAAGGGACATATGATATGCCTCACAAACTTGCCACAACAATTTCCTATCATTCTATTAGCAATTCCATAACCACCATGGTGGTAGGAAATCAAAAGGAAAAAAGAACACCAAATGCAAATGTTGAATTTACTTCCATCCCATCCAAATGATAAAAGCCAATGGAAAAAAATAGTATTTCAAGCACCATGATTTTCACATTAAAGAGACAGTGGTCATTGGTTTTTTAGATGACTATTTGGGTTCTTTCAAGCTTCATACAATTCCAAAGCCACAAAAGGAGAATATTTGATAGACTTGTTCATCATGAATACTCAGTAAAGTTTTTTCTCTAAACTTTTGAGATATTCATTTCCTTCACACAAAGCTCATAGCTAATGAAAGTCTATTCCAAAAATACTAGGCCATCTTTAATATAGGGGAGGTCAAACGAAGCCATTAATATTGAAATTTCTAACACACGCACTAGTGCATGAATTAAACCCTAACTCCTTTATAGTTTAAATGAATTTAGTTAAATTTTAACTTCACGTGAAAATAGTAACATAGAAAAATTTGAATTCCAAATTCCAAAGTACAAGGAAACAATTTTAAACCCTTAAACTCTCAATATTTTCCAAGCATGAGGGAGGATGGAAAGAGGATTTTAAAGAAAATTGCTCAAACGCCCAACAAAAAACCCAACATGGTCTTCAAATCCCTATAAAAAACATAATGAAATGCAATTAAAAAGGGGCCATGGAAACATATAAGCATTTTTTAGTAGCTCCTCAAACTTCATTACACTAAAACTTTCCAACTTTTGTAAAAATAGATATTAAAAAAAAAAAAAAAACTCAAATTGATCACAATTTAAACTAACTTGTTAAAAATAATCCTTGCAACAAGTCTTTCAAGGCCGATATGAAGTAATTGAAAACAACAACAGACCTGCAAACACCAAATAAAGGGTAAAATGTTCCTTCCTAGTGGTGGATGGAGAGAAATTCCAAACCTAAATAACAAGTTGTATGGTATGATAAAGCCATACCACTGACTTGTTGGTCTAATACACCCTTCATTAACACCACAAATTTTATGTTTCTCTAATCCACCATAATCTTTGAGCTCCAAAAGCCCCTCCATTAACACCATGATTGTTATTGACCATCCTCCTCATACGCATTTCGTAGATACTCACAGGATCAGTTGTTTGTGGCGTGGGCCAAGAAAATGACAATACATTCCTTGCTACATGGGTAATGCAAATGGAAAATGGATCAACAATCCATTCTTTGCTACATGGGTAAAACAAATGGTAGATGGAATGGAAATGCATAGGTAATGCAAATGGCAGATGAAATGACAACTATGGGTGAGTAAATGCAACAAGCATTTACACCCAGAGAAATATCACTTTGGCACATAGGAATACCTAGGTATGTATTTTAATTTTATATTTTCAGATTTGTTTTTAATGCTTGTAAATAATATAAATAGTATTTTCAAGTCATTGGCCCAATAACAAGCCAACATGTATTTTCCCAAAAATATATTTAAATAAAAAGGTAAAACCTATCCTTACATACAATGAATATATTGGCACTGATTAATGGGAGAAAATGATAACAATAGTCTCTACCATAGGAAGAGGCTAACAAATTGTTCTTCCAACTTTCCTTCTCACTGCAACATGGAAAATGAAATAACAAATTGGTAGACAAGCTTGAAGCACCATCTTTGGTTTATGATAGAGTTAGTTTAATATCTATCGAAAGATTTTATTTTTCCATTTTCCCTGCCCCATATTATTATAATTAAATATAAATAATAATAATAATATCAAGAATATAATAATTCTCCTAAAACGGTCATAATAAATACTTATTGGAATAAATAATAATAAAGAAGTATATAATAATTATCATAAAGAGGGGTCATAATAAGTATTTATTGTGGATATTATGGTAATTAAAGAGAATGGTAAAATAAGTAATCGTAATTAATGGAGAAACCCTAAAGTATAATAAATGATTAAATAATGGACCCTATAGATTGAGTTCTTTATCATAGATGGGCTCTATATAAAGAGAGAAAAGGATGAGAAAATGACATCTCTCTTTGGCTGGTCTATAGAGAGAACAAGGCTTAATATTGTTGGATGAGTAGTCAATTGAGGGCTTGGGGGTGATCTACTACTGAAGATTAAAGTAGAAAGGTCTATGGTTGGGTGGAGAGTTGTCTCACGTTTTGTTGTTACATTTTTCTAGGTCATGGATCAAGGCATGGCTGTGTTTATGAAGTCACAGTTGCAGTAAGTTGGATTCTTCACCACAGGTAACTTCTTCACCTCTCACTGCTCCATTGAAGAAACAATGGTTAATTGGGTTAATTGTTGGTAATTCAGTAGTAGATATGGTTATTGCATATGGATAACTTTTGCTTGTATTTCCTTTAGTAATCTGGGCCATTACATATGGTATCAGAGCTAGGTCTCAACCCTCAAGGCCTATGGGCCTTCCCAATTAAAATAGTTAAATAGAGATTTGAAAAGTATCTCTATAATAATATGGAATAAATCTAGACTTGTAAATCTAAAATATAGATCTAAGTAAACCTGTAATCTTGTAATACAATTCAATGGAGTTATAGAACAAAGTAAGTGAATTGCATTGAGATTGCATCCATTTTTTTGGTGTCTGGATTTTGGTAATAYAGTTACATGCCAGTTTCGACCCCTACATCTGTAGATGTGTTAACCAYGGGGCCATTACATATGGTATCATAGCCATTATGGCATTTGTGTTGTTAAAATAATTTTTCATGTCTTTTGTCATTAATGTTATCGATAAATGAGGAGATTGTAGTGCATGAAAAAGGCAAATTTAATATGATTGGATACTTTGTGTGCGCACACATTGCATTGTATTATGCATGAAGGAAGTTTCCCTTACACCAACCCGTCCCAGCCTTCGTGTGTGAATGAAGAGAAGGTTGTATGCATGGTCGGGGGAAGAAATGGAGTCGAACAAGAAAATGGGACGAAGCCAACATCCACTACGACTTGCCTCAAAATCTCTAGCCACGTAAAGGGATTGAAGAATTATTTCCAAATGTTAACATCAAATCTTTGACGCTTTACATCTTGGGTTAATCTCAAAAATCTGATCATCTCTTAAAGAAAAATCATATTAAGTCAGTTTGCTTCCTTTGCCTCAAATGTAGTATCCATGTAAGAGTGTTGAGTAGTTTATCATTAACTTTCATTGTTTGCAGTCTCTGAACATCAATATATATTCCCTTCTAGTACAGAATTTAACAAGTTGAAGAGGATGACAAGCACGATGGCCACTACACCCCATACTTAACCTTGACCTTGGAGAATGCTTGCACCTACTAGTTGCATTTTACTGAGACATAGTCTTCCCATGAGTAATATGAGTGGAATGACTTCAACTACTTCGGAAGGTAGGAGGTGGGATGTTGAGATCTACCTAAATAAGATGTTTCTAAAGGTTTTGTTGCCTTCATACCTTGCAAACTTGCAACTAATATCATACACATAGAGAACTCCTACATCTACCTTGCCTCTACACCCACCATCCATGTATCCTCCCTATTTTACGATTGTTATAATGAATTTTTTATGACCAATATGTATATGTTTGATTAACCCATGCTATAAAAACCCCAAGCATTTTCCTTCAACATTTCCATGTGCATAATAAACTTGGAAAAAGAAGAAAAGAAAAATTCGGGGAACAACCCAGGAGAATAAAAAATGAGAAAGCAGGAGGAATTGTGAGAATGGGGTTTTAACCAGTGACATATATGACTGTCTTGAGTTCTAGAAGCAATTGACGTGGACGTATTACGAAAAATAATTACAGTTGTTGAATCTAATATCTGAATTTAAAATAAGAAAAAGTTGTTGCATACTTTAGCATATGATGTTGGCATATGTCGAGATTCATTGTCTTATTAAAGCGCATCCTCATAGGAGATATCGCATCTCATGGGGTCGCTTACTATGAACCTCTATATGATGCCAAAAGTCAATGCATGCGGAAGCCTTGCTAGGAAAGTTGAATATTTTAATATTTGTGGATCCATGTCAAATATGGACATCGAGCATAGATGTTGACACTCGTGAAAATAGTTTATGATCTCATTATCTTGTGCTTTGAGTGTACATTAGCGGTGGGTGCTTTTAGAGAAAACAAATTACAATATATCTGCTTAGCATATCCTATTGGAATATCCTAAATCCATTAATCTCTTTAGGGCATTGTAATGCTTGGATTTTGATCTTAGGTTTCTGTGATAGTTAGGGTTTTAATGAAGCTTGCGTGCGACCATGTTAGATGCTAAGTATCACACATATAAAATATTTAATTATTGTTTGGGCATTCATTCTCACTTAGTTGTTTTCCCTAAATCTATTGTTCTTGTTGGGCTCTAATCTGAGTTTGTATCAAAAGATAAAAATGGATTTAGAAGTTTCATATGGACAACCCTTCTATTATGAATGGATTCTGTTTTTCCTTTAGTAATCTAGGCCATTACACCATCCCATGGTATTTTTTTTTCAATTATAATTAATTTTTTATTAAAAGGTGTAATGTGCCTAGTACCCTTAGTCCACCATTCAGGATACATGGTCCTTCTTAAAACCTCAAATTTTCACCATCTTCTTGCTTTGATACCATATTGTAACACACCTAACAATTTAACTAGGTTGAAATCCTCATTATATATCTATGATACCATAATTCATCACTATCCTATTATGAAATGATTATTCATGCATCATGACAATACAAGCTCATGTTGTAACACACCCGGCCCCTAAATGCTCTTTAAAGGGGTGGGGTATCATAATTTTATTTTCCTTAACTATCTCAAATCCTAACTCCAGGATTTCTATCACATCCTACTCGTCCACCACTATCCAATCACTGCCTCCACGCTCAAATTCAAGCTTCGGACTGTTCTTAATCTCCTTCTAGTGTATCATTCGTAGAGTAATTCGGTGCTTCACACCCCTTTTCTATATAACTATGAGATCACCCAAAGTTCTAAACTTCCGAAGTCCCGCAAGTCTATCACATGGGTCCGTCCTTCGGGCCTTTCTATCTCTCTACCATGCTCTTCTGAAATCCCGAAGTTCTGGTCACTTCGCCAACTACTTTGGTTAGGCGGGCACATACCGAGGGCTGACACGTGGAAGGGTCAGGGGTGACACATGTCACATCCCAATAGGCATATAGGGTATGTGATACGCTTGAATTCAAGTGACACGTAGCACATGGCCTGTGGATCCACGTCACTCTGGTGACGTCGGCTTGCCATGTCACATCAGACTAACAACCTTCTAGCATTTCCTAGATCTCACAGTCAAGATTCAACCACGTAAATCCATAGAACTAGATCTCTCGTTACTTTGTGAATTCGGTGTTCGGGGTTTTATCGACACACTACTCCCCAAATTCCCGAAGTAACTAATCCTCGAACTAGAGGAACTATCAACACGCATCCCTGCATATTGACAGCTGAAAGGGATCCCAAAGGATCTGAGGATCGACGGTCCTCATTACTTCGAGGATTTGGGCTTCGGGGAACTTGGCATTACAACACCCCTATTCTTCTGAAGTGGTTAACGTCGGGCTGATCGCGACATAAATCTAATCGTCTGAGGATGTCCATGTAATATTCGGAGATCTATGGCTCGTGACTTCCACTCCAGGGTCCCATTGTTGGACCACTCCTGAAGCAGCATTTGTCATCTCAAGGCATTCCAGCAAGTATACGTGGTGCCTGCCTCAAGACACCTTCATCCCTTTCCCATCCCACGGGGTCCTCACACCTAGAAACATCATCACTCGACATGTGGATCCCCACATGCTCTTCTACATGATACATGCATCCCCATGATCAAATGGTCAAGAGGGATCCCAACAGGTCCTTAGATCCATGGTCTACAACACTTCATAGCTTCAACCTTCGGGGTTTTGACGCTACAAAATCCTTGTTCTCCCGAAGTGGTCAACGTCGGGCTGACTACATAGTAGATCCGACGACTAGGAGAGAACTTGAAGGATCCCCAGATCAATGGTCCTAATCACTTCACGAATTTGGCCTTCAGGATTTTTGGCTTCATAGTCGCTCCATTTTCCCGAAGCGGAACTTCGTCGAAGGATCATATGCGGGTCCCTTCTCCTAAATGATTGGATGGTAGGCGGGGTTCTTAAAGTTCTCCCCCAAATCTACGACTCTCCTTCACTTCGTAACTTCGTCGAATTACCATACGCAAGACCATCCACTAGACGATCGGACGGTCGAGAAGGGGCCCCAATGGACTCCCCATATCAATGACTCACAACCTTTCACAACTACGACATTCGATAATTTGACAATTGTGAAGTTTGACATCCCAGGACTTCGGGCTCCCTAAGCTTTGAAGCCATCAAGAGCTAGCTCCTTTCGGACTTAGCGCAGGTTTCCTAGACCTTGGTCATATGGATACTCTGATCAATCTTGGGCTATAATCTCTACTCTTAGCCGATATTTGGTTAAGGATGTAGGCACAAACCTAAGGTCTCTTGGGCTACTGGTTTGAAGGAAGCGCCTTCCTAGCTCGCAGAACTTTAATTTTTGAAACAGGGTGGGGCAATCTTGTGTAATTACTGAGACGGTAGCAGTGCCAAGACTTAGAAATATGTGAAACAAACACACGGTCAGGCTACGCTCACTTCTATATTCGTTAATGAAGACTGATTACATTCTTATATAGGAAACTAACCTACTTAGTCGGTGACATGCAAACCATAGATAACTGGAATCTCTATTCAATGAAGTAGAGTTCAACTACGCTAATGACTCTTGTAAACTGACTCTTGTAAGTGGTGATTACAACTACCGCTTACTCCATTATTTCCAAGTCTCCCCCTTAATAGAGAATGGATTAATTTTCTACACCTAACATCTCCCTAAACAGCTCAAACTTAATCTTTCCAAGAGGCTTAGTGAAAATATCAACAGCATTTTCACTAGTATTACAATACATAAGAGCTATTTCATTTGACTGCAACTTTTCTCTAACAAAATGAAACTGAGCATCAACATGCTTTGTTCTTGCATGATAAATCGGATTTTTTGCCAGATTGATTGAACTTTGATTATCACAATTGATCATTGTAGGTTTTTTTTGTTCTTCTCCAACATCTTGAAAAAGTCTTCTTAACCAAACAGCTTCACAAGTTGTTGCACACAAGGCTTTATATTCTGCTTCAGTAGAAGACAAAGATACAGTAGGCTACTTTTTACTGCTCCATGAAACAACCCCGGATCCAATGCCAAACGCATATCCATTGTTTGATCTTCGATCATCTAGATTGCCATCCCAATCAAAATCTGAGTAACCTTTCAACTCAACATTAGATGCATCAGTATATTTAATACCTTAATCAAGTGTTCCTTTTAGATACTTGAGTACCGCCTTTGCTACATCCCAATGGCTTTCATGAGGTTTCGCCATAAATTGCCTTAACAGACTCACTGAATATTCAATATCAGGTCTGGTTGTGGTGAGATAATTCAAACTACCCATCATCTGTCTATACATAGTGCCATTCACCTCCTTCGAACCACCATCACAAGAAAGTTTCACATTCTATTGCATGGGAACAGTAGAAGACTTACACTAATCCATTTTAAATCTCTTAAGTACTTCTCTGATATACTTACTCTGACAAACAAAAGTTTGGCCTGCATTT
The DNA here is from genome assembly GCA_032191745.1 of Picea mariana. NCBI lineage: Eukaryota > Viridiplantae > Streptophyta > Pinopsida > Pinales > Pinaceae > Picea > Picea mariana. The sequence goes on along the minus strand of JASDQU010335621.1, from coordinate 1,740 downwards.
CTCCAAACTTCAAGACCTAGGCAGTAATGTAACTCACCAAGATCTTTCATTTCAAAAACTTTTGACAACTGCTCCTTGATTTCATCAATTAATTTCTATGCATTCCCTGTAATTATCAAATCATCAACATATAATGAAATCAATATTATACACCCTTGCTCATCAAATTTGGTATACAGATTTGGATCACTTTTGCTCCTCATAAAACCATGTTGAAGAAAGAAAAAGTCTATCTTCTCATACCATGACCTAGGTGCCTATTTTAGTCCATACAATGATTTCTTTAACTTACACACTAAGTGTTCTTGCCCTTGTTCCACAAACCCTTCAGGTTGAGTAAAGTAAACATTTTCCTTTAACTCACCATTCAAAAATTCAGATTTAACATCTAACTGGTGTAGCTTCCAATGGTACTTTGTAGCTAAAGCAATTAACATTCTGATAGTATTCAATTTAGCTATTGGTGTAAATGTTTCAGCATAATCAATACCTTTTGTTTGTGAATACCCCTTTGTGACCAGTCTAGCCTTATACTTATCTATACTACCATCTGATTTAAACTTGGGTTTGTATATCCATTTGCATCCAATGGGATTCTTATGTTTAGTCAATTCAGTCAATTCCCAAGTATTGTTTTTCATTATAGATTCATATTCTTCCTCCATTGCATTTTGTCATTCATCATGTTCATTAGCTTCATCAAAACTCATGGGTTCTATGACATTTGAAATGCTACTCATTAGGGCATAGTCTTTATACCTCTTAGGAAGCCGAATATGCCATGAAGATCTTCTCAATTGATTATCTTCCTCCCCACTTTGTGAAGATATGTCTTCACCTCTAGGTGAACTGTGACTACTTGAATTGTTCATATCACTGAGTCCTTCTTCTTCTTGTTGTTGTCGCTGCAGTGATGGTTGTTATTGTGGTGGTTGTTGTTGTTTCTCTTCTTTAACTCCTTCATCAAGAAGTCTATGCCATTCCTCATGATTGTTGTCATCATGATTTCCTGCTTCCTGCTCATGGAAAAGTACATCTCTACTTGCAAATACTTTGTGAGTAGCAGGATCAAATAGTGTGTGTGCTTTGAATTCAGAACAGTACCCAATGAAAATACATTTAATGGCTTTAGCATCCAATTTATTCCTATTCTCCTTTGGAATATGAGCAAAAGCCTTACACCCAAATACTTTCAAATTATGAACTGCAGTTTTGGAACCACACAAGGCTTCAAAAGGAGTAACATTATCAAGACATCTTGTTGGACTTCTATTCTTTAAATAAACTGCAGTATTTGTGGCTTCAGCCCAAAATGCATTTGAGAGATTCTTACCTTTCATCATACTGTGTGCACACTCTACCAGAGTTATGTTTTTCCTTTCAGCGACTCTATTCTGTTGTGGAGTGTGAGGTACTGTAAACTATTGTACTATTCCATGATCTTTGCAATATTTGATGAAGTCCCTTGATTTATACTCTCCCCCTTGATCTGAACGAAGGATTTTGATGGATTTTCCTGTCTGCTTTTCCACCATGGTTATGAATTCCTTAAAGTACTCGAAAACATCACTTTTCTGTCTAAGGAAGTAAACCCATGTGTATCTCATGCAATCATCAATAAATAACAAAAAGTAAAATTCACCTCCTAAAGACCTAGTCTACATAGGCTTGCAAACATCAGTATGCACAAGATCTAAAATGCCTTTCCTTTTCTTATCAGGATTAGAGGGGAATTCATCT
>JASDQU010335613.1:0-12656 GCA_032191745.1 Picea mariana | reverse complement strand
TGAGTCCTTCTGATGGTTTGCTTTCTCTACGGCATCTTCATGTTATGCCACTTCTTCTTTGATGAATCTTGCTAGGTCATTCTCTACAAGGATCAAACCGATCCTATAGTTCTAGGCACGGAAGTTGTCTATGCCTTCTAGTTTCTCAACAAGCTTTGTGCTTGCAGACATCTTGTACTTGAGGCTATGAAAAATGACCAAAAATGAAAATGATTAAAATCAAAATTTGACCTTACCAGGAGGTGCGATTGGCTGAGGCGAGTAGCCTGGTGTACTTGGATCTAAGAAAATCCAATTTTTACCCCTTCAAATCTGATCTGTGGATTTCTGGACTGGTGCTTCTAGTACTTCTGGTACTTCTGGTACTAGTTTTCTAGTACTTTTGGTACTTTTGTGAAACTAGGGTTTCACTTTCTGGGAGATCCAGCCATTGAAAAGGTGTGCTCTAAGTGAAAAAATGATCCTTGGGGGAGGGAACAACCTTCTAGGTAATTTGGAGCTGAAAAGCTTCACTTTTGAAAAACCCTAATTTGCAGGTACTGCAATAGTGACGTTTTTCTCTTGCGAAATATGCTTCCTTCGTTGGCTCTGATTCCATGCTAATGTTTTATGCCATTATTATAGTTATTTTCATTTCAATAGATAAGAGAAACATAAGAACAAGATCACTGAGAAATACACATTCACAAGAGACACAACATTTATCCTGGGAAACCCTCTAGGGGAAGAAAACCCAACAAAAACTTTTGTATCATAAATTGCCAATACAATGTCAAGAGATAACTCAAACCAATACAGAAAGTCCTCTCCAAAAGATGCGCCACTCTTCTCCCTCTCTCAAACTGGTAAGTTGCATCTTGCCTCTTAGAAATGAGCAAGTGTGTTGTGTAATAAAGTGAGGCGCTAGCCTCTCTATATATACAAGTCTGGCACGTGTGAAGGGTCTTCACTGGCAGGGACGAATTCTCACTCTGGGTGGGTAAACCCACCTTTATTATATTTTTGGGTCTCAATAATAACTGTTGGGGCCGACTTCTTATTCTTCCTATTACAATTGTCTGTTGACCAATCTGCAAAAGGAGATTTGGTCCTAATACAATTACCGACATGATCAATCCACAATGGGGATTGATCCTATAAATAATATATCAATAATAATAAGAATACTCTTTGCAGTTACATTATTTCAACAGGTGTCTCATACAACAATTTGTTGTCTGACTTGACTATGACCTTAAAATATGATGATGATTATTATTATTATAGAAATTGGCGATGATATTGTCTAGGCTACAAGCTTCAACGCAGCTTCAAAATTTCAAAAGTGAAAAGCATACAGACATCTTAAAGGAAAACGAAAACAAACGAGGCCATGAATGGAGGCTTATATTTGGGAGGACATGTTTGAAATACAACTCCATATTCCATATCCAATCATGTTTAGTGAGGTATTTCCTTTATGAACTTTTGATTAACATGTTGAATATGGAATATCTGAATGTTGTGGGTAAGACTTTCAATATGGACATTTGATTAGAATGATGCTTACTCTTAAGTTGCATCTTGTCATGGATGATTACGTTTATTTATTATTTCTTTACATTTATAAAGACACGCTCTCTAATCTATCTTACTTTGTAGGATGGATGAGGATTCGGACGAGGAAGAATCTATTACAAAATTAGACGGTCGATAGCTTCCTCGATTGAGGTATGCTGCTACAATGGCAATGCAACTAATTTTGTCTCTGTCCTATGTTTATGCACGTCCACAACAAACAACTCTGTTGTTATGTCATGCTTTCTTCTAACTTTTTGGAAAAGCATTGTGCTTGTTCTTCGTATTGTTTTATATCCAGTCATTAATTCTCTTGTGGTGAATGTCAGTCATAGTGAAACACGTTCTCATTTGAACAACTGCTCGTAGGACCCATTGCATAAAGGGATCCTCCCGTGATTAGAATTTATATTTAGCTATTTTAACAAGTGGTCAGTCAAGTGGGAAGAGCATTATGCCAAGGACATTAGCTGAAACACGCAGTTTTAGCTAGGCTGAGGACAATAGGCAAATGAAAATTAACAAACTCATAACCTCACCTATATTGATACATCGATGTGTTTTGTACCATATTTCTGATGGACAATGGTCCATTAGCAAATATTATTCTTCAATTCCTCATTTTTAATTCATTTAGTTTTGTCTCAATACTAACCATTGTATTAATATGCAATTTATATGTTCATATCCATATGATTTATTTGATGATATATGTAATAAATTTAATAAAACAATTCATACTTATGTGTTAAAAAGCATCAACTTCATATCTTTATAGTAAAGTTCAAAAAATCAAGACAAGGAATAGCCCACTTTTTCATCCTTTGGTTCCCAAACTCTTATGAACTAGCTATCTATATACATAGCTAACATTTCAGTCAAGTCATCCAAGTTTTTCTTCTTGTCCATTGTTACCATCCATTTCAAATAGGTCCTTCCTAAATTTCTCAATTTGTTAAACAACACTGAATCAGTGGAGTGAAAATGTCTCTAGGTTTATAAAATAAGTAATTAGCGATTGAAAAAATATCAAAGTTATAATCTTTTCCTTATAAATGATTTAACATGCACCTTATGTGATTCGTAAATGAGGGAATTATATTCCACTCGCTTCACCAACATGGATACATTATGAAGAAACAATACTTAGATATTTGTTCTCTATACAAAATGAACTTCAATGCTTGATTTTTTTGTGTGACCTCATCTCAGGATGGATTATTTGGCTCCTTTCTCCTTGTAACTTACACATAAGAAACTAGATGAAAATGCAATAGAAAATGAATCTCTCTTCTTAATGTGCCAATCAACATCAGGTCTTGTAACATTCCTAGCCACCTAGGTTGGGCCATGCGACACAAAAATCTCGCAATTACAACTTCGATACCACATTGTATCATCCACAAATTCTTGTTGGGCAAGGCCACTCCAAAAATTATGAATTCTGATACCCTTAAATTAAATCATATATTCAACATATCATAAAAGTTAAGAGGAATAATAACAAAATACAACAACAATAATTCATACATATAAATAACAGAGATTCCATGACATAAACTCATAATTACATACACACTATAATTGAAATAAGCACATGATAGACACTTATCTCATTAAATAAACACCAATTTCATGCATACCTTCCAGGTTCCTCTCAACCATATACCACATTGATCATAATATTAGTAGTGGGTCACCCCTAAGCTAGGGCTAAACTCTACCAGGGAAAAGGGAATCCTAAGCCAGTCTTAGGTCTGATAATCAACAAAAATTATTAGTCCAAAGTTCCCAATTGTTGAAATTTCCTACAATATCTCATTCCCCACATGCCTATCCTACCCCAGGAAGTGTGTCGGATAGGAAGTCCGAGAGCCCTGCATGTATTTCCCAACACACTAGAGAATAATTCCCAACAGTTTCTCACCCATAGAAAACTACTCACAGGCCTAACAACCCACCTCTTCAACATACGATCCTGGCAAACTTCTTCTTCAGCTCCAATATTTCCAGGTATATGCATAGGTGTCGATTGGTAGCATGGATCAGTGAATGGTCAACATCATGAATGAATGAATGAATCCCCCTCCCTCAAAAGATGGGAAATTACACTATATCCCCCAAATTACATATGCACGTGCCCTTTATGACACGTGGCACTCAAGGAACCCCTTTGTACCCACTTTAGAAACTTAGGATATATTCATATTGATAACTTTAGCTTTAATAAATATTAATATAATATTCCATTGGGCTTAGGCCTCTTTACCTTATCCCTTTCCTAGACTCTTAGTCCCCTTTCCCTTTCTAGTGGAGTTTAGCCCCCCGTCTCTTTTGTTGGGTTGGTATGTAGCAGTGATGCATTTTATTAATAGTATGAATGTTTACATATTGCAATAATAGGCACACTAGCCTTTTAGAAATTCAGGATCTCAAGACTAATAATCACATAGTCACTCTAGCCTATAATGTCTCGACTCACTAGCCCATAAAACATATGTACAATTACACTGGGGATTAACCTGGGGCATTACATTCCCCTCCCCCTTATTTATGCATTGTCCTCGGTGCATTATAGACATGTACACTAAGAAATTATTCAAAAATATCCATGCCTTTGCTATTGTAATCTTGTTGTTGTTCTGGTTCTCTTTTTTCAAGCACCCGATTCACCTTTTCATACTTCAGCTGGAAATATTTTTTCTCTATTCCATAGAGTTGTTTCAGGAAATAATTCTTCTCACTGTGAAATTATTGACCTACCTCCTCCTTGTTTCACTCACCCTTCTAGGCTCAAGAATCCTTTGGTTTCTACACAGTTTTATAGCCCTAAAATTCTCTACCTATGCATACATGGAATTGGCCTTTCTACTTGCATAATCCACCAAATCATTGTTGAGAAACTCTATTTAAAAAACCATTTTTTGGAGCATGTATGCACCCTACTACACTACTTCCTGTGTACATACGCTTTCTGCATGCTAGAAATCCACGTACATATGCTAGTTGTATACTAAACAACCCACATTTACCTGTAAAAGTTGCAAAAAAAAAAAAGTTGAAAGGAATTCGATGAAGTTTACGGGCTATTGAGGGTTTCCCAATCAATTCACCTACTATATCCCATCCCCAAACCAAATAAACATCCTTTTGTCATATAAAAGGAGGTCTTGGGGTCCCATTCCAAAATCAAGAATTAAAACAGTGAAATCTGCCCAAATCCCTTTTCCCTCCTTGCCCAAGTATTTGCAACCCCTTCTGAGTTTCTGCCTCAACATTCTCTCTCTAGCCTTTTCTCCTATACAATCCCTTCCCTTCCCCTGAAGTGATTAGTTGATTGTGAGAGAAATCCTTGGGATAGTGCACTTGGAGAAACATTAAGAGGAGCCCGAACTAGGTTTGTAGGAGCATCGACCTACAAATTTTGTAATTTTCGATATTTTCATTTGAATAAAAGAATATTTTTCGTGTCCCAAATGATATCTTTATGTTTTTCATTTGATTTATGCATAATGGTTTATATCTAACCCTAATCTTGATAAGTAGAGATAGAATATTTCAAGTATTTCTTGCCTAAGTGTCATTGCAGGTCAACGTTGGGAGGATACTTGTAGCCTGGGAGTTACAAAGCTAGAGGTGGTCTACATTGAACGTTGGACTAAAGGTACTACTTCTGACCTACTTTCTTATATTTTTATTTTCATCTATTTAGACTGTTTGGGGTAGTTTAGGAATTAGATTGTCTTTTAAGGGAGATCATAGACATTTATATACTTTGACCTTGGTATAGTAATAGAGTGATTTTCCCCTCTAGTACAATTGGCGACTTCACTAGGGAGTGTCTCTAGGGTTTTATAGGGAGGTTTTTGGTCTTTAATTGGCTTATTTATTTTCTTTTGAGTGTTTATCAAGTTCATTGATTCTTTTAAGGGTCTCTGGTCACCTGCAAGGTGTCTACCAACTTTCACTGCCCATTTAGTCTGCCTAGTCTTTTTCTTTTTGAAAAATCTCAGAGGTGTATGCACTCTGCTTTGGATTAGCCAACGTATATACGTAGTATGCACAATATACAACCCACAGGTTGTTGGTGCAACAACCCACATCTCTGTGTCCTAAAAGGGATTTAAAAAAAAATAGGTCTCTTTCTCTTTCCTCCCATAAGCCTTGGGTTTCTCATACCTATTTTGGACTTTCCAGAGTCTCTGTTAGTGGTCTTAGGATTGGGTTAAAGATTCAGTTTTAACTTATTTCTAGCTTTAATTTTTAAGAAAAATGAGTTGTATTTTGAAAACAAATTCCCATGAATCATGAATTCTGCAGTTTCTTTTAGCATCTTTTGTTAGTTCTGCTCTAATTGGAGGAAAATATAAAAAATATATATAGTTTTTTAGGTCTCTTTCTTTCTTTGCATTTCTTTGCATTGTTATTTGAAAAAGAAAAAGAATTATCATAGTGTTGTTTTTTCTTCTCATCTTGAAAGAATTTCAAAATAAAAATAAAAAAGAACATCCTTTCATTCTCTCTTTTGTTCCACTCGAAAGTTGCATTGTTCATTTTTTCATTGAAAGGAGAAAATATTGCATTTTTATGTTTGAGGGATTGTTCGTGCTTTTTCCTTGAAACTCTTTTTCATTTGTAGAATTAGTGTAAAGTTTTGTTTTCCAATGTTCTTATGAGTTTCATTTTTTGCAAGAGTCTCAAACAACATCAGTTTCACTTTCGTTCCTTGAGTAAGAAAATCCCCTAAAACGAATGTGCTAATCTAAAATATATTAGTAACACTTTTTCTAGGGTTCACCATTAGCTTAGGCTAGGGACTTGGATTAGGTTTGGAGAGGGAAACTCTTCAAGGAAAACCAAAACTTAACAATTTAGGTGTCAGTGCTAGGGTGTGAAAAATACACTTTGTAATTACTCAATCCGAGAAGATCCTATAACAAAAGATTCAGACACGAGGTCGCGTGGAGGACGATGATGGATATATCCACTCTTGATATAGATAAAGTGTTTGGGAGAGTGTGTTTTGGGGGTGAATCCTGTAGCGTTACTGGACCAACTTGTGTCATACCTTTGAGACACTTGGATCTGTCCTAGGTACTCTAAGAGTGATTATGGTCCTGTTGTATTTCATACCTCAGGAGGATCTTCGGGCTTAGTTACCCTTCCCATACACTCGCTCGGATTTCAACTGTACCCCTGTGGTTGTTGATTACAACTTGGTGGTTTATTTTCCATTATATAGATTGACACATAGGTGACTGTGAGGGGTTTATCACATTACCTGAGGCTGACTCTGTATTTTCTAGGCGACACTCGAAGGGACCATCGGTCGAAGGTATGGGTAACTACTTCTCCTGACCAGTTTTTTTACTTTGTGAATTATTTGGATGATAAGGACTTCATATCCCTAGGTTAGAAGAATTCAAGAGGGTATTTTGTTTGGTTTGTATCTTTTTAGCCTTTTCTTCTTAGTTGTGTGCTCTGTGCTCCCTATTTTTCCATAGTGAGTTTGTTAGACATTTCTTTGGGTCTTCGACCTAAGGTGGTAGACCGCCCACTCCATTGGTCATGAGGACATTTTGGTCTTCCGTTTAGATACATGGAGCTGCCTCTTTATAGGAGTTTTTTTCTTATACCACTGGTTTGCTAGAGTCAGTATGTGAGACTTTTACGGACTTGAACGACCCCGGAAGGGGAGAACCTGTGCATAAGATATTCATGGCTAAAGTTCCTGACGATACCAACCAAGGAAAACCTTTACAAACATATTCTTGTTCTTTTCATTTCTTTGTAAATGTTGGTGTCCCTTTGATGTCCATGTTATACATTTATGGGTTGAATGTGGGACTATCGGTTTGGTTGGGTACCATTCCAAATGTCTCAAATGCTCTTGATGCTTATCAGTTAAGAACCTTATGTCATGGGCATCATGTTGATGTTCCTTTTTCAACAAATTCCTCTCTTCCTCCTACCTTCTCTAGTAAAAGTCTAGTTACTAGTAACTGGAGGTCTAAACAAAATATAAAGAGGAACAATAAAAATAAGAAACAACCAACCTCCGCTAGTCATGTTGGAGAGTTGTCACCAACCTGTACAAGTCATGTTGGAGATGTGCACCCAGCCTCTACAAGTCATGCTGGGGGCAAGCACCCAGCCTCTGAAAATCATGATGGGAGAAAAATTCTTGTCACTATTGGTCATACTAGCGATAGGTATGTAGCCTATGCGAGTCATGTTATCGACCAATCAGTAACCTCTTCAAGTCACGTTGGAGATGTGAAACCAACCACTGTAAGTCATGATGGGGGCACAAGTTTTGTTAATGCGAGTCATACAATTGATATGTCAACAACCTCTCCTAGTCATGTTGGGGACAAGAAACCAACCACTTCTAGTCATGCTGCGGGCATTGATTTTGTTCAAAAACCTAGATGGATAGGACGTAAGCCTAAGTTTTCTTGTAAGCTTTGCAAGGGAGATCACCTTACTGATTTATTCCCTGAACTTCTAGAGGCACGAATATTGTGGTCCCTATCTGCAATATCTTTTGATTCTGAGTCTTCTGAGGTTTCCTTGTAGCTTATTCATCCTTTGGTTGATGAAGTGGTTGTGTCGATGAAATATTCGTCCGAACCCACTCTTATTTTGGGGGGTGATGCACCTTCATACCATGTTATCTCACATTCGTTTCAACCAATGGTTGAGGAAGTGGTCACAACGATGAAATCTTTGGCTAATCCCACATATCCCACTATTCTCTTGGAGAGTGTCGAGTCTACCAAAGTGGTCACACCGATGTAATATTCGATTGATCCCACTCTTCTGATGGGGAGTGATTTGTCTACCGACTATGTTTTTCGCATTTCTAGTTTAGTACTTTCAGAACAAGGGGGAATTGCGCTCACTTTGAGGACACCCCCTCCAAGTCCTAGGATGGTTTCCTTTGATTGGAATGACATTGTTGAGCCTCAGCTTCCTTCTTCTGCACCTTTTCAAATAAGGGTTGAATTTAATTCAAAAAACATTTACCAATGTATTGTAGATGAAGGAGCCTTCGCAAGTATTTTATCCTCCTCGGATTGGTAAGATTTGGTTTCTCCCAAGCTTGTGACTTCTTCGCATGAGTTGTTGAATTTTGAAAGATGTCCTAGTGAATATTTGGGGGTTCTTCCTCAGTTACCTATCTCGTTAGGTGGGAATACTTTACTTTTCGACATTATAGTGGTGCAAGGCTCATTAGATTTCAATATGCTTCTCGGGCATGATTATGTATATGCTATGAACGTTTTGGTGTCTACACTCTTCTAGGTGATGCATTTCCATCACAATGGAAGCATTGTCACTATCGACCAGTTGGAATTTGATAATCACCATCCTAATTTGGCGTTAGTTTAGTTTGTCCCTTTATATGTTCCTATTATTTGTGTAGACTCTACCTCACCACAGGTAAATTATTTGGCGTCTTATCCTCGATGTTTAATTTCTTCCACTACTACATATTGAAAAATTTGCGACGAAAGTACTCTTTCATCGCAACATGCAAGAGAAAAAGTTCATTTTTTTTAAATCCATCCCATATTCGTCGCTATCTCGAAGAATTTAGGTTGATTGAATTGTTAAGGTCAATGTTCTTCGCAAGAGAGACGACTCTAGTTTACCCGTCGCAAGAGAGACGAGTTACATAAACTTAAAATTGACCGTTGAAAATAACCTAAAATATTAATAAAAATAATATATATTTTTAGGTCACGTTCGTCGCAATTGCGACGATAATGACCTAAAATTGGAATATAAATATTTGATGATTTAAAGATGTTGCGCCAATCTTTCTATAACAACGACGGTTCCGAAAGGATATTTTTGTGCGGAAGAATGTCACAGAATGTTGTTAGAGGTGGGGAAAAAAGTAAAGCGGGTGAAAAGGGTGATGTTATATGTTATTTTCCTTGTAAAAAATGTTGCCTCAGACGTCCCGTAAGAATTTTAATAGAAACAACTACAAAAAATTGTAGGAAATATGGTCACATTGATGGCAAATCGAATGAATATCATCCCATGGTAATTAGCTATATATTCATTATCTTTTTTTATTTTGTCAATTTTATACAAAATTATATATATATGGATATATATTGTTTGAATGTTTGTTATAGTATACACTAATTTTGCATGATTGTTTGTAATTATAAAGTTAGAGTTGCCCTCTAACTTTCCGCAGAATATTGCGCCACCAAGTATTAGTAGAAATGATGTTGTACAAGCTGAGGAACATCATCATGACCAAGCAAATGAGGATCTCATGGAAGAAGATGATGGGACAAATCAAGTTAATGATCCCATGGAAGACGATGATGGGACAAATCAAATGATCCAAGATTTTTTTTCGCAGCTAGATGAGGATGGGGAAAATGTTGGTATTTATGATGAACCTCTATTAGAAAAGGCAAATAAACGACTTTATGAAGGATCAAGAGAAAATCTTCTCTGCGCTACATTACTTCTAGTGAACTTAAAGGTTATGAATAATTTGTCGAACACTTGTATGACATAGATACTAAGGTATGTAATATGTTTCATCTCATATTATACATAAATGTTGATTTTTTTCTATTTGTTTTTAGTGTTAATTAATGTGTAAAATAAGAATGCAATTTTTACGATTAATATTCTTACATTAACTAGTTGTTTGTTATGTTGTATATTGTTAGGTGAATTTTTGTTACCATCGTCAAATATTTTACCTTCGTCATATCGAGGTTTGCATTCCATTATGAAAGACATTGGAATGGATTATCAAAATATAGATGCATGTCCTAATGACCATATTATATATTATGGACAACATACTTTGAAAACCGAATGTCCACAATGTGTTATCAGGTGATATTGAACCAATCAAGTAACAAAAAGGGTGCCTCGAAAGGTTCTTAATCATATTCCCATAATTCCACGTTTGCAGCAATTGTTCAGGTGTGAAAGCATAGCACAATTTATGGATTACCATGCACGTAACATAAGTTGAGATGGTGTTCTTCGAATGCCTGCTGATGGTTCTGCATTTAGGGAAATTGAGGAAAAATGGGAAGATTTCAAAGATGAAAACCTCGTAATGTTAGGCTTTCATTGGCAGCTGATGGTGTTAATCCATTCATAGAGCTTAGGTCTATTTACTCAGTGTGTCCTATTTTTGTTATCAACAATAAGATTCCTCCTTGGATGTCAATAAAGAGGGAGCACATAATGTTGACAATGATTGTTCCATGTATTTGTTTACATTAAAATTTTGAATTTAACATTTTCATTTGTTTCAATTTTTGCATAATATCTTTTGTTTATTTATTTAAATATATATATTACATGATATCATTCCTTTAGTAATTATGTGTAATTTCAAACAATAAGGTAAGTATCAGGTTAAATATATGAATGTATATATCGAACCTCTTATTGACAAGCTACTAAAGTTATGGGCTGGCATCACAATGTATGACATATGTAAACCAATCGAGGAGAAGAAATTTGAATTCCATGGAATACTTTTATGGACAATTCATGATGCCCCTGGACTAAAACATTTTTGTGGTATGTATAAGCATTCTAATATTGCTCTTTAATACTATATAATATTTTAATGTTATCATGGTGCATGTTTACTTTTTAAATAATATCATCGTATAATTGACATTAATCCATTTGTTGCAAGTCTTCAAACAAAGGGTAAATTTGCATGTCCAGTTTGTGGCCCTAAGATGAAGTATTGTCATTATTTGTTTTTAGGAAAGATGGTGTTTGATGAGTATAAGAACCTTCTTCCTAAGAACCATAGGTATCGTACTATTGAAAAACATCTTTTCAATGGGAAAGAAGAGACTGGTTTAAAACCATGAAGAATGATACCTAACCTATGGAGGTTGGAATATAATAGAAATTGTCAAGGTATTCAATTTCATAATGTATCGTAGATCATGTAATGTTTTGAATGTTTATTTTGATCACTGAATTTATTTTACCTTATTTGATAATTATTTTTGTGATTTCTCTTATGCTTCATGAAGGCCGCAATCATCATGAAGGTATTAATAATGGGCTTCCACGAGGAATGAAATCTTGTCCCGCTCAATTCATGAGGTTGCCCTACTATGAGGAGCTAAAAATAACTCATTTGTTTGATACAATGCATATCNATGTTTAATTTTTAAATAATCTCATCATATAATTGACATTAATCCATTTGTTGCAGGTCTTCAAACAAAGGGTAAATTTGCATGTCCACTTTGTGTCCCTAAGATGAAGTATCGTCATTCAAAAAGTTTACGAAAGATGGTTTTCGATGAGTATAGGCACCTTCTTCCTAAGAACCATAGGTATCGTACTACTAAAAAACATATTTTCAATGGGAAAGAAGAGACAGGCTTAAAACCACAAAGAATGACACCTCACCTATGGAGGTTGGAATATAATAGAAATCGTCAAGGTACTCAATTTCATAATGTATTGTAGAAGATCATGTAATGTTTTGAATGTTTATTTTAATCATTGAATTTATTTGACTGTATTTGATAATTATTTTTGTGATTTCTTTTATGCTTCATGAAGGTCGCAATCATCATGAAGGTATTAATAATGGGCTTCCACGAGGAATGAAATGTTAGCCCGTTCAATTCATGAGGTTGCCCTACTATGAGGAGCTAAAAATAGCTCATTTGTTTGATACAATGCATATCGGGAAGAATGCGATGGAAACGTTATGGAAAATCATAGATGGTAGGAGGGTCAAAGAAAAAATTGTCAAAATTTGTATTGACATTCAGGAAGCCAATCATGCAATGCGAAGTGTGATCCGATATTCAAATAGATCACATGGAGTACTAGACCGAAATAACCTTCCATGGTTATTAACAGAGCAACAAAGCAATGATGTAAAAGAGGTCATTCAAAGAATTAAATTTACCATGGGTTTTGCTTCAAACATAAAAAATATCTTAACGAAGAAAGGTGAATTTGGTGGGGTAAAAACACATGATTGGCATACTTTCATTAAGGTAATAATTTTGGTATACATATTTATATATATTGGCCTTATACATCTTTTATTTTTA
>JASDQU010335612.1:5734-18390 GCA_032191745.1 Picea mariana | reverse complement strand
TGTTTTAAGAGCAATTGAATGATGGTTTAAGCATTAATTGAATAAGGTGTTGATTGGTTACATTGAATGCTACATTGTTCCAATATTTATTGGTGAAGTGTTATAACTTTTCATTGATATTGATAAACATTGACTTCGTCAACATTTATTGCTAATTGCTTATATGTATTTATCAAATAGTCTTATGAAGTACTAACCCATTGAAATAGCTTGCATATATCAGTTTGTTGTTGCTTTGTTCCAGGCAGGTACACTTCTTTGGGGGTTTTACTTCTTATATTGGCATTTGGTCGAACTATCTGTTTGGGTGGCAACTTGTGAAGGGATAAAACCTTATCTTTGTCTTATTAGCCTTTTGCCTCTTCAAAATCCCAGGTCACCGAGGATGTCTCCCCTGTGCCTAACCTCCCTAAAGAGAAAGAACCATCCCATTGTGGTGACATTGGGTGGGATTGGTTCTCGTTACGCTAGTTTGGCCTCCTATCTTATAGCCTTTTAGCCTAGCTACAAACTGTGCGATAACAGTCCACAAACATCACTATGAATGAGGTCAAGTACTTAAGTTGCCCTAATTTTGCTATCATCAAATTTGAAACGATGTTGTTTACTTGCCAAACATGCCTCACAAACTCCTTTCTCCTTCCATTCACCAAGTTATTTTTATGAAGTAATCCCAAATGAAAATAATTTAAGTGGCAATACCTTTCATGTCAAAGCTTATTTTTTGAAGTAGAACATGTCAAAAAACCTTGTTATTTGTTTGAAACACCTTCAAACCTATACATATCATTACTTTGCACTCCACTAGCAATGATTTAATTATTTCAGTCTTTAATAAGACATTGTTTCTTGTCTAAGATTCTCATCTATAATTTTACTAACAGATAATATATTTGCCTTTAAAATGGGAACATAAAGGGCATTCTATATATTTTTGACATTATCTCTCAAAAATCGCACAAGTATTTCTCCTCTAGCTTGTACTTCATGTCTACTATCATCACCCAATAATAACTTGATTTTCACAATTATCAAGCTTTGAAAAAACTTCTTTCTTTCAGTCATATGTTTGGTAGTGCCTAAATCAATATACCAAACACATTGTGATGCAGCAACTTCTTTGTATGTGGCCATAAAAATATCATCAGTTTCAGGTTCAGTTTGAGGAACAACTACACTACTTTCTACAAAATTGCTTTGATGCCTTTCTCTTCTTCATCTACCTCTACTTTGACCTCTATCTCTAGTCCTTTCATCTTCATATCTTTTCTTAGAAAAACGATCTTCTGCATTGTGAATATTTATGCCACAATAATTACAAAATTTGAATCTGGTATGTTGAGGGTTACCTTTGAAACTCTGAATTATGTGCTTGATTTCCAATTGTGCCTACCTCTCCCACAACCTCTATCTCAACCTCTTCCTTTATGCCTTCCTATGGATACCCTATAGGGACCTTCACTCTCATTCTTTTTTAATCTTTGTTCTTCTTGGATTAGAAAACCTACAAGTTCTTTGTGACAACCAAATCTGATTCACCAATTAAATATCCAAAATATTTGGAATACAATGTAGAGATCCATGTGGATAACAATATATATAATAAATGTATGAGTAATGATATGATAGTATGATAGAATTGAGAATGAGGGCCACATATATATATATATATATATATACACACACCCACGCAAGGTGCCCTTTCCTAAGAGAGGCCTCCTTTCATTAGGATGTCATGTCTCTTCATTATTAATTATTAGTTATTCATTATTTATTTATTTATTTCTATATTTTATATATTTTTATATTTATTACATTGCCTTTCCCTTAGAAATGCTCTATCCTCAAAGCATAATTATGGAAGGATTTATGTCTTGTTCTGGCTTGTGCTGTATTCGCATGGTTCTCAATTCTTGATGTTGTTATGGTGGATGATACGAGACGATACAAACTTCTAAGTGTTGAGCATAATTGTCGAACAATAAAAGGATCTAACCATCCTAATTCAATCCTTTGCGGAAGGTTTCACTTCCATGATGAATTGTTATCACGAGATTTTATTGCACCGGTATCAATATTTTTCGAAAGATAAGTCAGTTGTTTCCATCCTAAATGATATTGATACTATGATTGGTTAAGATATCTGCTTTTCTGATTTGGATGTCGATAAGGAGTTTTTGTAGCATGATTTTTCCTTATCATATTTGTCGACTTTGTTCATGTCTTCCTTCTTGGATTCTTCCTCTTTCAACTTTCTAATTTGTTCCAATAAGCTCTAATACCAAATGTGATAACCAAATTTGGCTCGCCAATTAAATATCCAAAATATTTGGAATACAATGTAGAAATCCATGTGAATAACAATATATATAATAAATGTATGATTAATGAGATATTTACAATTGAGAATGAAGGTTGTATATATACCCACGCAAGGGTGCCCTTCCATGAAGAGATGTATCATTTCATTAGAATGGCATGTCTCTTCATTATAAATTATTACTTATTAATTATTTGTATTTTATTTATTTATTTTAATATTTTATATCTATTACAATGTCTTCCCCTTAACAATGCTTTGTCCTCAAAGCATATTGATAGAAAGACTTACATCTTTGTTCCGACTCACTATGTCTTCGCATGATTTGAAGTTGTCAAGATTGACGATATGCGAAAATGAGTGACGAAGAGTTGAGTAGAACTGTCGAGTTGTGAAAGGGTCAGACCACCCTAATTCAATTTTTTGCAAAACAGTGTGGCAATAACTTTTGTGATTGTAGAAATGATTAGACTCCACACTTGAACCTTTTTTAATATAATAGGATCATGTTGATTTTGTTTCTGGCTATTTTGATGCATAATACAATGACCTTTATAGTTTGGATGATGATAAGGTGTCTTCGTAGCATGACTTTCCTTTATTGTACTTGTAGATTTTTCTTGATTTATTTTCGGGTTTTTGTTTTCTTCATGTACTGACGTTACATTGTTAAATGATGAACTTTTATTGGTAAGTACACTTGGAATTCCCATCGTTTGTACTTCAACATCTGAAGTTGCCCTTACTTTAACTAGATTTGTATCGGTTCCTTTCTCTGCAACTTGGATTTTTATAGTTGATGACTTTGATGCTTCTTCCTGGATTTGTTCTAACTTGCTCTCCAACGACCTCTTATCATTTTTAAGATTCTTAATTTGCATAAGCGGGTTTTGATTATGATTATTTAGGCATCAAACTTCTTCATTTTCTGATCCGTCGGCATTTTTAATGTCAAGAGTGTCAAGTTTTCCATCTTTTAACTTCCTAATTTCTTCCATCAACTTATGATTAAGGCTCTTCAAGTGAGAGTTTTCTTCATCTTTTACTGATAGGTTCTTCTAGTATTCTTTCTCGATGTCTTCCTTTTCTTGTTCTAATCTTTGATTACTTTTGCTTCATAGTCTTGAACTTTTTGACTTGTGCAAGTAATTTCTAACTGTGGTCTATAAACAAGAAATTTCTTTGTTTTTATTTGCAATAACTCCGTCAAATTCTTTTTGTATCTTTGATACTGACCATCGGTTTTCCTGAAGGATCACCTTTGGGAAGTCTTTTGGGTCTTTTGATGAAGGTACTATTGAATTTGACTTCATAGTAATGTCCTACAATGTCGTCATCTTCTTCTTATGGGGAAACATCACAACAAATTTCTCCATGTTTAAGATGAAGGTACCTAGTTTTTTAAACCAGGGTAATCCGAGAATGATGTCAATCTTTTCTTTATGCATAGTTGTAATATTGAATTAAGATATATATTCATAATCATCAATTGTCACTTGTAGCTCCTTAATTTCATATTGTTTCCTACGAAAAATATCTTCCTTTTCAACTATATTCGGCTCTGGAATTAATAATTGATTTGCCAAATTAATATTAATGTAATTTCCCCCCCGGTTCATGTTGATAATGATGTTAACCTCTTTTCCTTCAATACTCCCTTTTAATGTAAACATTTCAAAACATGAATTGCGACAACCTTCATAAAAAAATCTTCCTTTCGTCATTGTAACCTTGAGTTGAACTTACAATTATTTTCTTCCTCTTCTTTGCTGATAATTAAGTATAAGGACTTAAAAATATAATTATTTCTTTCACTCTTGATATACTTTTATATACTTTATTATGTCATTTTTATAACATTAAATTGGTCTTAAGATTATTTTTAATTTTTTATTAACTTGTACGTACCTTTTTATATAATATAATATCTTTATGTGGTAACTTTTAAATATTTTCTCTCCTTGTGATAATTTATTAAAACTTTTTTTTCCTGTTGCACTGTACTTTATTAAAACCCACTTCAATAATAATTTTCAATATGATTAAAACCCACTTATAACTCCTTAATATATTTTACTTTAATTTCAACTCTATTATTTGAATCCACACGACCGTACGAGCACGGCTTACAAATGGATACGACCTTTGATTTTTAAATTGTTGCATGGATTGGTTCGATCTTGATGTACGGGCAGTTATTAATTAAGGCTCCAATGGTTGTACGGAATGGGTACAGATTCACAATTAATTTATTTTTTAATCATATGGACCGATATCGATACAGAAGGGTTACATCATGGCGGTTGTGTGCGGCTGATAAGGGTACGAACAGTACAACATTCGATTAATTTCTCAATCAATGATTGTATGGACGGATCGTACGGATGGACAACAATTTTAAATTGTAAACTGACAACGATTTCCCTTTAATTCGACTATACGGATAGTAATTGGTGGTTGTATGGCTTTATAATTCACTGATATACGTTGTACGGCTCTGCAACAAATAATTGTACGGCTCTATAATTGTGGTTTACGGTGATAGCAATTTGGTGCACAATCCTTGGCTCTTTATTTTTCTTCAGGTGGTTCTACACACACACACAGAGATATATATGTGTGTGTGTGTGTGTGTGTGTGTGTTCCATGGAATTGATACTTGATTTCTTTTTCTCCCCCCATTTTTTTTATTTTGTTTCTTCAAATCTATAGCAGATTTTTTTTTGAAGCATAATTTTGGAATTTAAATTTGCCAAAGGCTGATTTGTAGTCAAAGAATCACAACAGAAAAATTCGGCTAAACTAGGTGTGGCTAAAAGCCAAGAATTTTTTCCACCAAGGGAAACGAATTTGACCAAACGTCTATGGACCAAAGGATGAAATCAGATTTCGCTATGATACCAATGTGGTGAACCTATCTGGTTCATACACGAAATACCCAGAATACTTGGAATATGAAGAAATCCATTTAAGATAGTAATATATATATCGAATAAGAATATGAATGAGATATTTACAATTGAGAGTGAGGGTTGTATATATACCCACGCAGGGATGCCCTTCCATGAAGAGATGTGTCCTTTCATTAGAATGTCATGTCTCTTCATTATTAATTATTAATTATTACTTATTACCCTTACACTTTGCCTACGATTCCGCATCCAGAGATTGTTCTTCAAGATCCGGAGATTGATCAAATCCTGGATATTAGAGTTCACCATGACCAAGTTGAGCTCAAGATGATGGAGGTATTTCAGCAGGTAGATGCCAAGAGTTTCGGTTCTCATGCATTCATGCTTGTTACTGTTGAAATACCATGATATAAGTCCCAACCAGCCTTCAGTCAACTGGCACCCTTCAGTTATGGCTTCACCAACAAGTACTTCAAGGTGACTTTGGGTCATATGAGATTTCATGGTTGGTCCTGTTGCCGTCCTAATACACACTTACAAACGTGAGCAAAGTCCAACTCACTTAGTGTGTCCTTGGAGGCACAATGCCTAGGTTCTCAGTCCACACTGTCACCTTGACTGGAACCTCTTCCTTCTAGGCTTACTCCTAGGGGGGTAGACCCTAGTTACTAGATTGGATTTAGCTTTTAAAGTTCTAGGAGTTGGTTTTATTTTGTTAAAGGCTAAGGGGGAAAACTAGCCTAAGATGCTAAGGCAGCAAATGCAAAGTGCAAGTCTAACTATATGTCAATCAAGCCTTTCCCTAAGTCAACTATGACTAGTGCCTAAGGTTGGGCAATGGGGTCAACTATGTTTGGGGGGTGGTTCAATTACAAAAGTATTACAATTAAAATAAGTTAAAACTACCCCAAACCAAAGACTACAAGTATTTACCAAAGAATTAAAGATATACAATATTTGCACAAAATACAATAGATACAAATGAACAAGATGTAAGTGAGATCAACACATGAGCCAAGCATGCCCCAATAACACTTACTCTATTGGACCGCCTTCACTGGCAACCATAAAAGCACTCAAGACTCAAGAAGGTGATGCCTCCCCAAGTGGGATACTCAACCCCTTCTTGAATCACACCACAAAAAGCAATGAAACAAGATATTACAATGTTTAACTCAATTTCTCAATAAGACATGAAACATTAAAGACATCAACCATATAGTTGCAATAAAGATGAAAAGCATGAAATTATTACCAATGTGTGTTTCCTAAGCATACATCTAATTCCCCCAACACATCATGGATGGTCTATGCAACTAAATGATTAAGGAGTTCTTTAAAAGTTAAGTAATTTTAGTTCCCTCCCCCTAAACTATGTTTGTGCTTTAAGTTTCCTCCTCCCTTGGCCAAATAACTGTCGGGTGCTCAAGATAGGAAGGCAACGAGGCCCACCCTAGCTTCCCAGGTCAGCCCTGACAGTAAGAATACTTCCCGGAAAGGATCCCCTTAAGGATCACGAGACGGTCCCCCGCCACTTCCTTCCGTTGTTTTCCTCAAACCCGTTTTAGATGGTGGAGATGGATGAATAAAGCTCCTAAGTTGTCTAAAATGTTATTATGACCCTCGGGCAGGTCTTTAGGTGTGTTGGGTTGATTTTAGGAGTGTTTTAGGTGCTTAAAATTTTACTTCTTAGCCCAAAACAGAATTGAAAATGGTTGTTGTAAGTGTGCTTGCAAGATGTGAATCAAATAACCATAAACACACATAAACATAAATGGAAGGCTGCAAGATATATATCATTCATTCATCACCATTCCATAAGTAAACTTGAAAAGGAAATGTGGAATTAAAGCAAGGACAGCTTGCTACTTAGAACAGAAAATTACTTGAAGATATAAAACTATGAGTGTGAATGCTTAGCCCATAAACATAAGATACATGAATATAAAGTGTGCTTGAAATGTAAAGCTGAAAATGTAATGATCTTAGATCATGAGATAAGATAACATAAATGAAAAAGGAAGCTTACAAGATAACCATCATTGACACATCACTCCATTCACCATCATTAGCATGTAATTGCAAAGAAAGAAAGGGCAAGAACAACTTGCCACAATGATAACAAGAATGAGACTTATAGATTAACCATTCATCAACACATTATGTATGTTAAACCCATGTAAAAATGAATGTGCTTGAAAGGAAAAATTAGCAATGTGCAAGATATATATTTTAAACCATGAAGAGATCACATGTGCTTAGAAAATCAATGAGATAAATGACTTAAGGAAAAGATTAGTTATGTTACTTAAGCAAACTTAAATCATTAAACCATGAGACATTTGTAAGCATGTAAAGGGAAATAGCTTGAAAGAAAAAGCAAGATGACTATTCTAGAGTGTATTAAACCATTTAGAGCATATAGATCATCAAAGCAAATTATTTTTCCTTTATGCCTTACGATTTTGGGGATGACTCTCCCAAGGTGTAGGCAACTAGTACTTATCAAACTTAGAAAATGAAACAACCACTCACAATGACCAAGGTGGAGGCAAGCCTACCATTGTTGGTCAAAGAGGGTTTTAGAACAATAAATCAAATGAAATAAACTTAACAACAAAGCAAACTGCTTACAATGGCCAAGGTGGAGGCAAGCCTACCATATTTGGCCAAGGAGGGTTGGAGATAAAAAATAAAGAATGCTTATAAAGAATGAACAAATGAGGCTGAAATAATAGCAAAAAACGAAATGTACAAGGAGAAGAAGAAAGGAAATCGTTACCCAACTTGTGGAAACTCTTGGGGATGTTGTATGAGTGAATTCCGGCAGCGTTTCCCCTTGTTCCTGGTAAGAATCTGCAAAAAACAGCAAGCAAAAGCTTGTTGGAAATGCTGCAAAACACCAAGAAATGTTAAAAAAAAATTCTGTTTTTACACAGAAAATTTCCACATAAAATATCCAAACTGAAATATAAATTTTTTGACCTATCTAAGAGGGTTAGAAAACTGAAATATAAATGGAATGTATGCAGAAAATAAGAGACTAAGAAAGCTAGGAGTGTGAGAAGGTTTTAAGGGTAGGCTCGTTCTTGATGCTATCCCAATAATCCCTTTGAAGCAACCTGCAAAACTCAAAGCAATATGTGAAGCATGGAAGTAGATAACAAGACTGAATAGACTAACAATTTGAAATACTTCAAACCTTTAGCTATCCAAACATGTATAAACTAGTAAGAATACTCTTTGCTACTCTACTCTAGTAAAATACTTTACCAAAGATCTACATACAACTACACAAAAACTTGAACAATGCAAAGTCACCTCATGTGCAAGAAAAGCAACCAGAATACTCTTGGTGTTTTCAAAATCCTCCAAAGCTTTATTAATCCAATATCCAATATGAGAGTGTTGGAGAAATACTTGCTCCAAGACTCTCAAGAGCAATGAGTGAGATGGCAAGATGGCAAGAGCAAGAGAGAGGGCGAGATGAAATTCCAGTATAGTAACACTAGCTCAAAGAATGGTGAGGAAAAAGGGTGAGGGAGGGTTCTACTTATATCTCAGGAGGCAAAGTGAAGGTACTTGGATTGACTCCAAGTGTCACATCTCAAGCAAGAGCATCAATCTCAAGAAGAGGGCGCCCTCCTTAGGGTTTTGGACAAGGATCCATTACTTGGATGGATGAGGTGGAGTGTGGGGCCAAGGAAAAGGTGAGGTGGAAGGCCAGGAGGGGCGCACCTCACATAGGAGGGGCCCACACCACAAGACAAGGCTCCAAACAAAGGTTGTGGGGAGAGGGGCGCACATCCCCCATGGGGGTGTGAGGTAGAGAGAGGGCGTGAGTTTAGGGAGTGAGTTAGGTTGGGTTTTAGTGTGGTGAGGGGTTAGAAAGGGCGCACCTCACATAGGAGGGGCCCACAGCAAGTTACAAGGTCAAACATTAAGGTTTGGAGTGAGGAGGATGTGAGTATCCCCTAGGGCGTGAGCTGGAGAGTGAGGGGGTAAGGTAAAGGGGTGTGTTAAGTTGTAAAGGTTGCTAGGTTGGGTTGGGTAGGTTAGGAAAGGTCTAACTTGCTCTTATCCACCTTAACATTCACTCAATAACTCATAAATTACAAAAATTTGACATTCTGGCAATGTCACCTTAGCAATTAAAATTGTTGTTTTGACTGACTCTGACTCTGAGTGGACAAAGGCATAGCAAACTTCGTCCGACTGAGCTGAAACTTGGTCTATGGGTGTAGGGGGTGTTATTCCATTTCTTTTGAGCACAAATACCCCTATCAAAAGCCCAAAGACCCAGTTTTTACAATATTTGCTCAAAAAACAATTAATTAATTAAATTATTTAAAATTTAATTAGTTAAAAAAAACCTATCTAAACTCGACGAAATTCCGCGAAACTTTCTACACTGTCTGGCATGGTCATTTACATCAATCCTAAACAATAGCTACCAAAGGATGAGACCATTAGAACATCATTCACCACTTTGGAGGAATTATTGCATGTGTGAGGGAAAAAATCATGGGAAATCAACCGGGCTGAAAAGCCCAATTGACAACCTGAGAATAAAAAAACCTCGGTGAAAAGAACTCTCCCAATGAAAACATCGCAAGGTACTTGACCTAACTATGATCCATGCAGACCTATTACATTATTAACCCACGCAAGGGTGCGGAAATTTCGATTACAAAACTTGTGTTGGAGCATCAATTGCCCAAGTAGAACCAATACTGTCTTCAACATATTCGCATCTGGTGATGCATATCTTCATGGCACATGAGTTGACCCCCTAGCTGAATAGGCGGTCAACAGGTCCCCTTGGAAGGTTGACCGTGCTGACCTTTCTCGTCGAACTGATCATCTAGTTGCATGGTTACATTGGTACTTT
Organism: Picea mariana; assembly: GCA_032191745.1. Taxonomy (NCBI): domain Eukaryota; kingdom Viridiplantae; phylum Streptophyta; class Pinopsida; order Pinales; family Pinaceae; genus Picea; species Picea mariana. The sequence continues at coordinate 8,267 of JASDQU010335612.1, read as the reverse complement.
GAGTATTATGATTTAATCATGGCAACTTTGAGGTAAAATTTTGGGGGTTTAGGGTACTTGTCTTTCCTTTCAGTGTTTCCTCTTTGCTGATTTTTTACAGTTTTAGGACAGCAAATTTACTTTCCCTTGCAAGTGTCTTGCATTCCAGTATTTACTTTTCAGTCTTTGCATAGGTGTCGCTGATTTTTCCCTAGTCATATCAGCATGTGGTGGAGTCTTGTGCGTCTTTTCTTTTTCTTGAATAAATGGCTATCCATAACTGTTATTCCTGGGTCAAAATTTCAATGTTTATCTTACGCATGTCGAGCTTTTGTGTCTATCATTAGAGTGAACCTAGATGGGGGTTCCATTTTTCATTATCCTCGAAGTATTGAGCCTTTAGGATGGGTAGTTTGAGGAGACATATGAGTGTCTTGAGTCATCTTATGTCTTGTCTCATCATCTCTTATCATTTTGTCTTCCTCTTTGAGTCAGTTATCCCCCCCATCCAGCATAGAGATATGGTACCTAGTTCTTTCATCTTGATCTTCTTGAGTTATCACTTCGCGCAGAGGGAAGAGAGACATCATTGCTCTTCTTTTCAGCAAGTCATCTTGTATCGACTTCGACACATTATCTGAAGATGACCTAGAAGTAGAGCACCTTAGTAGTTGTTAGCCTCATTGGCAGTTATTTCGCATCCGACAAGGCTGAGCATCATTGGGCCCTGATTGGATGATCCTTGTCACTGTTTAACTTCAGAACATCTTTCACAGTCTCAGGTTGTGCTCGTACCTTAGGACCCATTGACATTATTGGTGGTGTTCCTTCACACTTCACAGGTGTTTACATTATTGACATCTGATGAAGTGACTCTCTCCCTTGTGTCGACATCAACACATTTACCACAGGGAGGAGTGTACATTATCGGGTGGTAGCAGGTAGCGGATTCAAATGAGACCCCTTGATTTTCAGTTTACATTGGGAGGATTATATACTTTGACTCCATGGCCCATTGGATAGGCTTTGGTACTACAGGTCAGCTTACAGGTTGTTCCTCATCAGATTACATGGCCTTTTGCCATCCTTCCACACAGTTACAGGGGTATTCTTGGTACACATTCCCCAGTTCACAGATCATCATTGGTACATCTTACAGAGTTCTCACAGGGCGTCAGTTTGATTATATGGACACAAATTCTTATGGTTCTCAACATCCCACAGGGGGATCTTGTCCCCTTGAGTCACCATTGTTAACCCCTAGATTTTCACCCTTGAAACTCTTGAGGGTTAAGAGCTAGCATGCAACACTTTGGTTGGAATACTGAGATTTTCCCAAGGTTTTAGCACTTATGTTGAGCAGGAGGTTGGTTCACACATGAGGCAGGTACATGATCAGCCATGGTTGCTTAGTTCAGAGGCACCGTCGACTTGGTTTCCATACATTTTGAGAGAGAAATGTATACATACAGGCGTTGCTACTTTTCAAGAGGCACGGTTTGAGTGGGTCTCCTGGCAATTTGGGGCAATTCAGAGCATACAATATGAGTCCTCGCAGGATTCTAGGCCCGATGACACTTTTTCCAAGCGACATGCAGGAACTTGCTATTTTTGGTAGGTTGTGACCCAAGCCCCATATTCAGATTCCGAGAGCGCACTATTGATCCTTGAGGCATCTAGAGGCCTTTCGACGTTTTTCTGAATGATGTCACCCAGATTATTATTTTTTAGCAGGTTGAGCATCAGGGCCCACATGACAGTTCTGATTGCATATTTGGATCCCTTGCGGAAAGATGAGGTTAATGAGTATGAAGTCAAGGGCATTCAGACGACTTTCTATTTTGGGCAGTATTTATGTGGAGGTGTCATCCCAGTCATCCAGGGTGATGTGGACATTTTTTTAAAAATAGGACCAGGGATCTATTTTTAGAGGGCCTTATTTTTAGAGGTTCTATTTTTAGAGAACCCTATTTTTAGAGGTTCTATTTTTAGCAGGTCCTAATTTTAAAGGTTTTATTTTTAGTTGCCCCTATATTTAGCAGGTCCAATCATCGTCCATGTAGTGCCAAGTGGCATCCTCAGAGGTCTACATGTGGGAATTCTTCAGTCAGATGTGGCGTCCACCTAAGCTAGGGCACATGTCTCCAAAGTTAGGGGGGTCGCATGAATTCACTAGAGTTATCTCCCTCATGCATACCATGCGCTTCAGTTTGCTTTTCCACTCACTCACTTAACTTTACCATGCACTCATGCGCCCACTCTAAACTCACACTCTGCTTTTTCTTTCTCCCATGCATACCATGTGCCTCACTTAACCCCTCTTCTCACTCACTTAGCTCACCATTCACTAATCCATGCGCATTCAAACTCACACTCACTCTCAATCATCTCACTACTACTCCCTATTGACCGCCTATTCAACTAGGGGTCAACTCATGTGCCATGAAATATTCATCTATGTTGAAGACAGTTATTGGTTCTACTTGGGTATCTGATAACCCAGCATAAAATTTTTGTAAACGAAATGTCCGCACCCCTGCGTGGGTTAATAATG
>JASDQU010335602.1:0-12684 GCA_032191745.1 Picea mariana | reverse complement strand
ATGAATATTCATAATTATGTAACTAAATTAAAATTGTCTAAATAACGTTGTTGAGCTAGATAATTGAAATTAAAGGATTTCGCAAACATTTGATTGGTTTATTGTCTTTTATAAAATGAATAGACTTCTTGAATGGATTGGATGCATGAGAAAATTACTATAGAGATGATAGTTATTGATATTAGTACATGAACGAGACTTGTATGTACTAGCTACACATGCATTTCTTGCACATGTACACTAGTATGAATGAGTTTCTTGGCTTTAATGATGGTTATTTGTTATGAATGTGTGGACCATGTTTCTTTTCCCTTGTATCATATAATACTTTAACTTCGGGACGAAGTTTCCTGAAGGGTGGGTGTATGTAACAACTCTAGTTAAATGATTGCTTAAGGTTTATCAAGTATAATTAATTAAATAATTAACTGTCCTAATATATTTTAGTTAAACAATGATTATTTATTAATAATATTAATTAATTAATTAATTAATTAATTGTTAATTTTTTATATTTTTTGATTAATTAATTAATTAATTAATTAACTCATTAAACGTTTGGGTAATGAATTAAGAGATTAATAATTTTTATTTATGTATTATAAAACTTTACGTATGCAGGGGGATGAAGCATTGAGTGGAGGGATAAGGTGGGTGGCATTAAAGGAGGGTAGGAGTCGGTGAATGGAGGAGGATATGACTGGGCAGAGGCCTTTGGGAGATGATTATGAAATTTTGGGAGAGGAGCATTATGCCAGGGGAAGGACTGTATTTTATGTGGATATTTTTCTGGTTTTGGAGTTTGGGTGGATTGTTACAGGGGTGCACCAGGTTGCTGGGATTTTTGGGCTCGAGGGCCAAGAATCCTCATGGAATTCCTGGACCTAGGGAGCCGAACAGGCTATGTTTCTAGCTAGCAGAGAGGAAGATCCGGTTTTGGGCAGAATTTTGGGCAAAGCAACAAAGAGGAAAACCAGAGATCGAGGATTTAGCATCACACAGAGGTATGTTTATTTATGTATTTTCATGAATATGTGGTGCTATGTGGTTGTTATGTAAGCTTATTTTCATGCTATTAATAAATCTAATTTATGTTGAATAATAAATGATTATAAGTTACGATTAAATTGTACAGGATATAATTTGTTTTTATTCATTGTTTTAGCTTTTGTTTTATAAGGCTCTATGGGGATAGAAACCTTACATGTTGATGGAGGCATATGATTGGTATACTATTGGCACACGTTTTGGTACATGATGTATTTTTTCATTCATTGACATATCCTTTACTTCATGATGTTTGGTATGGCATGAGTTTAATGCATGGACAGGTCCAAGGATCGTCATGTGGTAGCATATTTTTCTTTTTGCATAGAAGATAGTGGGAGACATACCCATAGGGGGAGTCATTCTTATTCCCATTATTCAAAGAGGAGAGATTTATCAGATGCAAAGATATATACTTGAGAAAGAGCCCTATATTTGAAGAAAGAGCACAGAGGCACAATTCTAGGGGGAGCGATGGTCACAGAGGGAGTATGAGTGATGTATCTTCAGCATTACATTAGAGTGAGATCCCTTGTTCAAAATGGGAGAGATTATTCAAAAGAATATCAAAGGCATTCAGACATGGGGAGCATCCCCAAGGAGAGATAATCATGACATTCAGGCAGGGGGAGCATCCCCAAGGAGAGTTCAAGCAGAGGGAGTAACCCCAAGAGGAGAATGACCCTTTTCCATCGATGTCAAAGGGGGAGAGATAGTCACATTGATGTGATTAATGATTATTGATGGGGAGAGATAGTCATATTGACTATTGATGTAGAGTATGCCTTATCTACATGTTGACATCAATAATTGATAATTGGTGTTGACATCAATGTGCCAGCAACTCCAAAGGGGGATATTGGTGGATCATGTTGTCATTGATGCCAATGGTTTGATTGATTGATGTCAAATTATTGATTTATGTCAAGAAATGATTGATTGATTGTTGTGAATGGATAGATGTCAAGTGGAATCATAGTCATATGATGTCATGCATAGATGAATATTGATCAATGAGTTTGTTGGAGCCGCCCTTGTTTTTCACCTCGCTCAAGCTTTTAATTTTTGATACTTGAGATCTAAAACAGCTTTTCTTTTCCTTCCGAAATCATAAAGCTCTGAAATCTTGTCTCGTGAATAGTAATGCTTTGTCACTTACAAAAAGGTCCATTTTTCGCAAGTATGTTTGTTCTTAGGATTTTTAGTTTCAGGATCTCACAAGTCGGACACCTTATTTTTTGAATTCACAAGTCCCGAGTCGCGAGAATGCGAACTCGGTTCTAATTTTCGTCCAAGGAAAGAATAGTATAAAACCTTTAACCCTTGATTAGACATCGCCGGGGTTTCGTGCCTCGGCATTCGTCGACCCTAAATTTTTGTTTTTACAACCCCGAGAGTCGAGAACGCGGTACTTTTTTGATAACCTTAGTCAAAAACCAAGGGTAAAAAACTAACCTTGGTTAATTTTGGTTCTCGGCACATCGTCACTCGGCATTTTCTTTCATAAAGTTAAGGTGTCCAAAACTCTGATTCGCGAAGTCGCGACATAATTATATCAAGCCTTAATTATCACCGCATCGTGATATCGCGACTCGGCATATCATTCTCCTAAAAGTTTGTCTTCGAGTTCCCGAGTCATGATCTGAACATTAAGTTAATCATATCATTAAGGATCCGCCACATCACGATTATTGTTAATTAATGCTAAGATCGGAACTCACAGTCTCACGAGTTGTAAAGTCAAAACATTAAAGGGAAATTCACGAGGTGTCGAAAAGCGAGGAAATATCTAAGTCATTAAGATTTGAAATTTTAGAAAAATGAAATTAAGTGAGGTATGCCTCGTGCATCGAGGTTGGCACACTCCACGATGGATTTACTTGATCTCCATGACCCGATTGCCTGTCAAAGCCGTCGAACATTGATAGCATTAATGAGGTTTTAGGGTAAATCCACGAACAAATAGGATCGGATTTATACATTTAATTTGGTTTTAATTGGAGATTTGAAAGACTTGTTTCACAGGGTACAGGATTTTCAAATATATATGAAAGTTTCGTTCTGTTCTAAAACATTTTTCTTAAGCGCATAGAACTTTCTTTTCTCCGAGGAAACTCATTTCCACATGTATACACAGGTTTACTGCAGAAGAGAAAAGGAGCAAACTTCAGCTATGGCGCCAAGGAGAGTAGCGAAAGCAAATGTCGAAGTTGTAGCACAGGGTCCAGACAACGTCTCAGATACTTCGCCTCAGACGAGCGGCTCAGTATCCACCTGGTCGTCTATTTCACATGTCCTACAATTTGCGTTGGTAAACTATTCAGACTCTGATGACTATAACTATGATATTGTGAAGGACGACATGAACACTAAGTTCAAGACCATTGTTCAGTCGGGAATGCACCTGGTTGCAACCAGACCTTGGTTGCTCCCATACTACGACATGATCCAATGGGCATTGGATCACATTGACCTGCCTTCTAGAACTATCGTAAATGACCGACAGACCATGATTGGGACTTTTAGGCCCAAGCATATCCAGTCTATGTATAAGCTCCCAGCAACTTCTGAAAACACATATGGAAAATAATTCCTAGCGGACTTCAAAAAGAAAGAGTGCGAAGAATATGACAAAACCATGCCAGGCTTGATAAAATATTGCGTGTCGCGTTCCGTAACATTCAGAGTGAACGAAAAGGGTTTGTATTCGATTTCTTCGTTGGAGCCAAACTATATGTATGTGGCGATGATGACTTGTCGGCTTTTTGGATGGGAGGATACCGCACATTTTTACGTCCAGTGGGTACCTCTCATCTTTCGGGTAGCAGAAGGTTCCTCATTCAATTGGGCAAAAATGCTCTCTGATATTTTGTTCAACAGGATCATCGAGTACCGGGAGTAGAAGGCAGCCGGAAAAACCATCTGGATTCTTCATGTCCTCATATATCATGGATGCGATATGCTCCATGACGCCTTTTCCTTTGATTAATTGGGCTTGGACTCCAACCCAAGAGAAGACTGTTCATGAGTACCACGATAAGCTGTGGGAAAATAACCCGAACAATTTTATTTATGAGATTTTTAACTGGGTGATGGTGCCCCTACACCTCATCATTTTTGGTCTTTTGCCACCCCGCATCTCTGATAGCATTGCTGCGAATTTGAGTCGTATCACAGACTGGTACATTGAAGAGGAATTCTCCTATCTTAGAGTTTTCAGAGCAGCTGTCCCTCCTCTGGCGTTGCCACTTTTCATCCCCGACAAGCTGGCATGTCGCGAGATTGCGCGACAAACAGTAATCGGCGAAGTAAGCAAAGAGCTCAAAGCATCATCAAAAAAGGTATGGCCATTTTTTCCTATTCAACTTAATTCCTATTCCTTATTAGATTTTGGACATGCTAAGGCTGAAGCTGCAGCCATAGAAGACTTGAGATTAGTCTCTATCGAGTACAAGAAGCATGATGCTCAGGGGATCGTGAGCACTTATTTGGGAAATTGTGGATTGAAGAGGTTCGAGCATGAATGTTCACCCTCGGATGATGTTCTCTGAGGAGCGAGGTCTTATTTGGAGGTGCAATTTCAGATCAGATCCCTAGCACCCGAAGACAGGGCCTCAGTTTTAAAATTTCAGGAACATAGGAAACGATGTCTCCCCGTGGTGTTGGGAGGTTTGGGACTTTCCAAGAATAAAGAAAAAGAAGCTGAAAGTTCTGAGGGGCAAACCTCTAACCCCGACAAACGTCAGGCAAGGGATCAGGAGAAGAATCCCGAAACAGGGAAGAATCTAGAAAAGGAGAAGAGTCCTGAGCGGGAAGAGAATCCCGAAACATAAAAAGAGATTACTGATCCTCCCAAGGAGCATAGTTTTGAGGTGGAAATAAAAGACACAGACTCACCAAAAACTCAGAATCTGGAGGTAGGGACGAAGACCTCTGATCCCCCGAAAGAGCAAGATCCACTCAGCACACCAGGGAAAACGGTGAAGCAAATCAGGGCACCCATCACCTCTGTCACCCCTTTGCAGTCAACACAAGGAAACATACAGGAAGGATGGATTTTTGGTGAAGAATTGAGGTCTATAAGGGCATAGGAACTCCCTCCTAATGAATTCGTTTTTGAAAAAAAGAGGAAAGTTGTAGTAAAGCGAGAATTTTACCAAGAGGGAGAGTCCACTGGTAAAAAATTCAAAGTGATGACCGATGGGATGAATAAAAAGAAGGATGAATTCGCCACGGAAATTGCAGGAAATCTAGGAGCGTATGCGACGGCAAATCCATTCTCGGTCGAAATGTTAAAGAAGCAGCTCAAAGCAAAAAATCGCCTGATCAAGACTCTTGAGGCCAGGGTGGCTTCAGCAGTAGAAAGCACTAAGAGTCAAGAAAGCGGAGAAATAGAGCTGGCTCGATTGGCCGATAAGAAAGAAATTGAAGTCCTCAAGACCAAGATGGAACAAGCAAATTCAGTTATCCGAGAAGGTCGGGTGCATTCTGGCCACCAGAGGGATACGATCACACAATTACAGGCTCAGTTAGAGGTCGCAGAAAGTAAGGTGATTGACATCGATATTGTTAAATCCCGAGCAATCGACATTCGGAGCAGGGTCTCTTCTGCTCAACAGAGTCTACTAAACAAGATAGGGCAGTTTCGAAAAGATTGCTTGCTAATGAATCAGATTTCTGAGAATCTGATTGTCAAGGAAAGAAACGCAGAAGCCGCTCGGGTCGTCTTCCAGAAAGCAGTGATAGCGACCAATAACAGATTTTCAGCAGGGACCCCCGAGCTCTCCATTGCCGAACAGACTAGGGGTAATATTTTGTTAAAGAACTGGGAGCATGATATTACTATAAACAAGGAGCAGGCACAAAAAGTGACGAATTCACTAGAAGAAACCTTCAAAATCATAAATGGTGAACTATTAGGGATGGAGAGTGGAGGAGACACAGAGATGCTGAGGAAAAGAAATATGGAGCGGATCTCCCTCGACATGAAAGAGAAAAATGAGAGAAATTTGATGGAAATCTCTAAGATGGACAGGGAAGGGATGGCTCAAATTGATGAGCATCTAATTCAACCTAGCACACAACTCGGCACCCTTGATATTGTTGATGCATATATGGGAAATAAACTTCCGCAATTAGCTCGAGACTGCTATTTTGACGAAGCCAGTTGCCAGGCAGAGCCGTCACAGCTCATATCCCAATTCGTGGACAAATGTAGGATTTGAATTGAGTCTATGCAGAGACAAGCACCTGGCGCTTCTTGAAAATGAAGTGGAAGAGATGGAGTGATTTCTCTCCTAACAGCTGCCAAACGGAACCGCCACAGCTTGTATCCAAATTTACGGATAGATGTATCATATGCACCGATTCACGTGAAGAAAGCACCTGGCACTTTTTTGTATAAATAGAACAGAGAAAGAACAAAGGGCTGGACTTTTTTGGTACTAACTGTAAGAGAGTTTTTTCATGAAAGGAGTTAATACAAGCAATTTGAAGATTCCCGATTCTGTCATGACTGTGTTGCAAGTTTGTTTCGTCATGTTCTTTGTTTCTTTTCATTTTTCTCTACATAATTGATGTGTATCACTGTAATTTAGTACGACCACTACTATGGTGAATGGTTTTCATATTTTCTGTAATTTTTTCTTGTCTTTCCTCTGCACCAACTATCAGCGGGTGTAAGACCAATTTACACTTACAGAATTTTATGTTTATTTAACACTAGGTCAATTATGTTTATGTCAATTTCTTCTTCTGTGTATACGTGAGTTTTCCACCGACAGGAACTTCTCATCATCTACAACTAAATTTTTTCTCCCATCTCACGTTATTTTTATCAAAAACAATACAGTTACAAGAAAGGGCCTTCAATTTGCTTTCTTATTTCATTTTTTCGTGCAAAAGTTTCTCTTTATTTTATCCGAATTGAAACAGCAAATAAACTCTCTCTTTAAAAACCATTTCCACACTGGAACTGTTCCTCAATGACTGTCCATGTAGCTACTCAACTGAATATTCAACCTGGACTCTCTAATCAAAATCATATCGCTTTAAATCTTTTCAATACAATACTCATAACTGCTAACACCCGGGAAGAACTTGAACATTCATGGGCAGCCATTGAACGAGATATAACTGCTCAAGAGCAATTGGAAGCTAGACGTCGGGAACGTAGAAATCTGCCTTAGTTTCCCATATTGAAGTGACTTTATTCTTGTATACATCTTTTACATATTTTCAGATGCCTTGACACTGTACTTTAAGCCTTAGTACAGACTCAGGAACAACATCTTTCTGGCACCGTTGCCGGGGAGCGAAGTTACGAAATCTTTTCCCTGGGAAAATGACAAAACATTTCATCGATAGTGTTACTCTTTGATAGTGAACAGAGAGTGCACACCATTTTAAGGCTTGTTTAAATCATTCACTTGGCAACTCCACTGAAACACAAACTGGTGTCTGGCAGGAGGCATACCAGACAGAACCCGGATGGCAAGCTGATTACACCTGTTAATAATCCTGAAAAAAATTTAAGAGTGAGAGGCTCGCTTGAGACAACCGCTTCAGTTAATAAACCCAAAAATCCACTTCTAAAGACTAAATCCGCTTCAGAACCTCCTTCTTCGGGTAGCCCTCTGTCTGATACCAAAGATCCAGAAGCAAACTACTCTGAATTTAGGAATGAGCCACATCAGACTTTCCAATCTATAAATAAGGGTAAAGGCCCTTTGGAAAGATCGTCGTCATTTAACACACCAACCTTTCCTCGGCAGAACTTCCCAGTTTCACCTGATTCAAAAGAGTGTGTTACACCCTCATTTCCTACTCCCAAGTCAATGGTAGGCGTCGGAGGAGGAGGTGGAGGACCAAATGTCCCCCCTCCCGGACTATTTGCAAAAGTAGCGGCGAGATACGCTCCCTTAGTTTTACCTGCTCACCTCCATGATTTACCTGACAACTACATCAAAAATCTTCCTAAGTTCACTGGGGAGGGAGACCTAACCGCAACCGAGCATATAAACTTCTTTGACCAGTTCGTAGACATATGCGGTATTGAGCATGAGGATGTCTATTCGAGACTACTTGTCCAAACTTTCGAAGGACAGGTCCAAACTTGGTTTCGAAGTCTTCCTGCAGCTTCTATTCAGACATATAATGCCTTGGAAGATGCTTTCCTCAGACAATGGGGAGAACAAAAGGATCACTTATACAACCTTACCGAGTTTGGGTCCCTAAGGAAGAAAAACTCAGAAACAATAATGGAATTTATTCTGAGATTTAACAAACTTTATAATAAAATTCCTGTCGCTGTTAAACCTTCCGAACCCTCAGCCAAAGTAACCTTTGCGGGAGCTTTCGAACCTGATTTTGCGTTGCTTTTGGGAGAAATAATACGACCCACACTGAATAGAATGCAAGACGATGCTGTCGAAATAGAATCTAATATGATGGCTTCAGGTAAGTTGAAGGCTAAAGTAGAAACAGTCAACCGTGATAATAGACACTATAGGGAACCAGCAGGTCCTTCCGAGTCAAATAGATACACTGACGACAGAGTGGATGATATGGCCCAAATAATTAAAGATATGTCTAACAAAATCTCTAGGATGGAGTTGGATCATACTAAAGTTGATTCTTCTAACAAAAGGGACTTCAGGAGAAACCGGAATCCCCAAAATCAACAAAGGAAGATAAAGAATGAAGATCAAAAAATACAAGCTCCACTAAAAAATGAAAATTTTATAGGAGCAAGTGACCTCCAAGATTTCGGAGATTCGGAAGATGAAGTTTCATGTTTCGGTGATGAGTGTTCGCAGCCGTTTCTGACTACAGATGACTATGAGAAATCCTTAAATACTCCTCAACCATCTAATGAAGAAGAAGAAGGTGATCATACTGACCTTTGCGTATCTCAACCAGAAACAGAAATGATAGCGGCTGATTTTCAACCCAGATACAATCTGAGATCAAAAAATAAGCCCACCTCAGCTAACCAACCTAAGAAAATCCTGCCAATGGGTCAATCTCATGAACCTCCTTTGTAAGAGTCACTGTTACCCAACAATAAAGTCAAGATAGCAAAAACTCAAGAGTCTGGGGTAAAAAGGGTTGAAGCCCAAACAAAAGAAACAGGACCGATAGATAAAGTTACATTCGCGACTAAGGTTACGAGTGATAAAGCGATCTAGACAAACAAGTTGGAAAAAGAAAACCCAGAAGTCTTAACCAAAGAAACGGACAAGGCCAATACATCTTACAATTTTGAAAATGAATTAAATAAAATTAAGATACCGATTCCTTTGGTAGAATTAGCAAAAAACCCCACTTATCGGAAGCAAATTGCCAAAGCAATGGGTGTTTACGAGCCAGAAAGTCACTCCGACGTTATCAACCTAGAAGATGACAGGCCTAACATCACCTTTGGTCCTCATTTTGAGGGATTCAAAGACAACGTAGCTCCTTTCTATATCACCCTGAATATACATGACCAGTTATTGCATAACTGCATGTTAGACTCTGGGGCTTCACATAATGTTATGCCCAAAACTATAATGGAGAGGCTGGGGCTCCATATCACTAGACCCTATGGATACCTATACTCATTTGATTCAAGAAAGGTTAAATGTATGGGAATGATAAAATATCTAGTAGTTACCCTGGCTCAGGTCCCGGTCAAGAGTATCCTGATGGATGTGGTTATTGCAGATATTCCCCCCAAATATGGTATGTTGTTATCCAAATCATCAGGAGCCAAGTTGGGAGGTTCTCTACAATTATACATGTCATATGCCACAATCCCAATTTTCGGGGGACAATTTACCCATTTGTACCGAGAAACAAGATTAGCATATATTGTCAGTGATCCTCATAACCCAAATAACTTTCCCATTTATGTTGCGGACCAAGATCTGGGGAATTGCATATTGTCTTTTGACGATGGTTTAAATGGATGTCTAGAAGAACTCGATATGAAGCAAGAAGAGCTTAGCCCCTTGACTGAAGAACTATGCAAAAATGGTATCTGGAAAATGTACTTCGATGGCGCTTCATCTTCTGAAGGAGCTGGTGCTGGCATACTTTTGCTAGCACCTGAAGGTAAATTTACCGTTCCTTTCTCATATCGCTTGCAGTGGAACATAGATTACACTAACGACGTATGCGAGTATGAAGCATTAATCTTAGGTTTAGAGGCTACAAAGAAATTAAACATAAAAAACTTGGAGGTTTACGGTGACGCTGAATTGATAGTAAAACAAGTAAACCGACAATACCTAGCCAAACATCCCAGATTGAGAATGTATAGAAATTGCGCCTAGGATTTAATGGAAAATTTTTTCTCATCTATAAAGATCCATTTTATTCCTCGCATAGAGAATCTACATGCTGATGCATTGGCTAAGGCAGCCTCGACCTTTTCCCCTCCCATGAATGTTAAACTGAAATATCATATTGAAATCAGATATAAACCCTCTATACCAGACAATGTTCGACACTGGCAGGTTTTTGAAGATGACAAACAAATTCAGAAATTCCTTATAGCAATAGGCGAGTTCTCTGAAACCCATCTAGATCAAGAAAAACAAAACGAACCAATGTGGATTATGCAAGAAGATGAAGATCCTGAAACCTTCCGAGAAAAAATAGCAGATCATCGCATGTTGGTCCTCAAAAATAACCAAATCCCGAAAGGTTTAATTCCTTTAGAAAGACTCTTCGATCACAACGACATACCTGTGAAATCCACTTTGCAGCCACAACCAGAAGAAGTGGAGGACTGCAACATAGGAACTGAAAAGGATTCCAGGATAGTAAAGATATCTAAATTCCTCCCTCTTAAAGTAAAAGACCAGTACAGAGACCTACTCAGACAGTATAAAGATGTTTTCGCTTGGTCCTATGATGAGCTTCGAACATATGATACTTCTATAATCGAGCACAAGATACCTTTGAAGCCTGGATTCAAGCCTTTTAGGCAGAAACTCAGGCAGTTTAACCCCATTTTGTTGCCTGTTATTGAAAAATAAGTTAAGAAGATTTTAGATGCGAAAATAATTGTACCTCTAAGATACTCAGACTGGGTAGCAAATTTGGTCCCTGTCAGAAAAAGGAATGGAGAAATCAGACTGTGTGTAGATTTCCGGAACTTGAACAGGTCCTCTCTTAAAGATAATTATCCACTTCCTAAGATGGATCACATCCTGGAAAGGGTAGTTGGAGCAAATCGTATGTCTATGATAGATGGGTTTTCTGGGTACAACCAAATCGCCATGAACGAGCAAGACAGAGAAAAAACCGCTTTCACCACACCATGGGGTACATTCATGTATGATAAAATGTCGTTTGGTTTAATGAATGCGAGGGTTACCTTCCATCATGCCATGGATATCGCTTTCGTTGGGGAAAGAGATAAGTTCGTAGTAATATACCTTGACGATTTGACAATTTTTTCTAAAACCGATGAAGAACATTTGATCCATTTAAAACAAACTTTCGAAAAATGCCGCAAGTATGGTCTGTCCTTGAACCCAAAGAAATCACATTTCGCTATGAAATAAGGTAAGCTTCTAGGGCATATCATATTTAAATATGGGATCAAGATCGATCCTAAAAGGGTTGAAGCGATACAAACTATCAGGATTCCTAGGAACGTAAAAGAAATTCAATCTTTCTTAGGAACAATAAATTTTTTACGAAGGTTTATACCAAATTTTGCTGAGATTGTCAAATTGATCACAGGAATGCTAAAGAAAGATATCAGAGTAAATTGGACAACCGAGGCTAAAGCGTCATTCGAGCATATTAAAAAAGTCATCAGCGAGGCACCTGTGTTAACAAGCCCAGATTACTTGAAAGATTTCCTCATCTTCTCATTCGCTTCTTAGCATACTATCGCCGCGGTGTTGCTGCAAAAAGATGATGAAGGCTATGAATGCCCGATCGCATTTTTTAGCAAGAGCCTCAGAGACGCCGAACTAAAATATGATATCATAGAAAAACAGGCGTACGCAATGGTGAAAGTGCTAAAAGCATTCAGAACTTACGTTCTGCATTCAAAAATTATCGCGTACGTACCAACCAGTGCTGTGAAGGATATATTGGTACAGCCTAACAGTGATGGAAAACGAGGGCGCTGGCTCGCTAAAATACAAGAATTTGATCTAGAAATCAAGCCAACTAAATTGGTAAAGGGAAAGGGTTTGGCCAAACTCTTGGCTGAGTCAAACCTTAGAGCTCTCGATATCAATTGCCTACAAGGGGAAGATGGAGATATACGTTTGCAAGAGCCAGATGACCAGACATATCCAAGCAAGGTTGAAGAAAAATTTGTATCGTCAGGCTGGTATAAAGATATAGTCTTCTACTTGCTAAACCTAAGATGCCCAGATGGACTAACACCAGCCAAATGCAGAACTTTAAAACTCCATTCTGTAAAATATTGCATCTCTGAAAATCAACTATACTGGAAGGATCCACTCGGGTTTTTACTGGTTTGTCTGGTTGAGTCGGAAACTCCGCGAGTTATAGAAGAGTTTCATGAAGGAATCTGCGGGGGACACCATGCATGGAGAGCCACGGCCTACAAGATCCTGAGGGCCGGATACTATTGGCCGAAACTATTTTCGGACGTTAATGCTA
>JASDQU010335594.1:0-12625 GCA_032191745.1 Picea mariana | reverse complement strand
AACTAGGCTTCCACCAATCAACCTTTACATGAAGAGTCTCACTTTGATCATCTTGGAAGATATATGACGTGGCTTTTGCCATCCAAATCATCTCCCCTTCATCCTCGTTTCCTGATCTAACTAGCAACATCTTTCCTTTTTTAACATCAATCATAGGATTGAATGTTGGATTTGTCTTGTTGCACTTGGGTCCAACATATACTGGTTCATCTGTCACATTATCAAAATCCTCATCCATAATACTTGAGATTGTATAGAGTGCATTACGGTTAGCATTGACAATTTGCCTTGTCTTGGACCAGAAATCCTTAGAAGATGAATCACTTACTTCCACTATTGTATGATCATTGTAGATTTCATCTAATGTACCAAGAACGCTTTCCCAATACTCTACTTTATTTTTCCATTCCTTTGTAACAATTGGTGAATCATCATTTTCGATAGTGTCTTTCCACATTTTTATGTATGATCTTATTCCTTCTTTTAGTTCTTTTAAATAGACATCATTCTCTTTGGGACCTAAGAAAGATGGCTTCCTAGTGGGCAATATAGGTCGACCTTGCTCGTCTACATTCGACAACTCAATTGGTTCTGACCACTCAATATCTCTGATGGATTATTTGTACCTTAGTACTGAAACATCATTGAGTACAATAAATTGGAAGTATTGGACATTAAGATGTTCGACTAGTGCATTTTTTCCCTCCTTGATGTATCCATTAAGGAAAATTTTGAAGTCATACACCTTGTCAATCAGTGTAGGTGGAAAAACTCATTTTTCTTCAATCGTGCGATATGTATCCATCATTTCAGCTAAAGAATATATGTCTTTACTTTTTAAATTGGAAGACATTCTTCCGTATGTTCCATCTATGTCTTCATGAGTGTGTCCCACAAGCAAGAACCCAACCTCAATAGTGTTGAAGACACCAAGTGCAGTTAAAAGTGATAGAAACATGAAAAGATAACGATTCTTATTATCACTTGCTGCATTGTCCAACTGTAACAACAAATGTGGAGGAAGAGGTTTAAAATCAACATTCTGTTTTTTTGATATTCTATGAGATAGAAAATGTTGAGATAATAACTCAATGAGATAGAAAATGAAGATAATAACTCAATTATAATTAAAATATTCTTTGAAGTTCCAATATTTCAATAACTATCTCGGTGGGAGTCAATGAGGCACCTTAAGGAGGTCTGTTGGTGACAAATGTTGAGAACGTAGTGGGTGACTTAACAAATAGGTAGAAACAAATGTTTGAATGTGAAGATGTCAGTTCTTGAGATAGAGGCACGATGGTTGGACTAGCTAACCAATCAACCAAAGTCACAAGGGGATACAACACACAAAATCATGGAAAAATAGACCAAAGTATGGAAGAAAAAACAAGTCAGAAGGTAGTGACACTTCATAGAATCATGAAACTTCCTAAGGGCAGTGTTCCTTAAAAAAACGTATGAGGAGACAATAGTCATTGAGTGGTGACAATATCCAAATATGGGAATGTATTCCATGGAAATTGATGGATGTTTCCATGGACGACAACAAATTGGACTGGGGGAGGATGTAAGGTCTCCCATGACACCCACCGAGCGTGCACACTCATTGGGAAGATTTGAAAACAAAATGGATGAATATCACAAGGAATTAACAATTTGATTGGGTGAATGAAGACGTTTGGGTGTGGGAAGGAGCACCTTTGGTGCATAATGGTGATATGCGACACCAAGGGATCACACACTTTACCATCCTTAGAACGATTGATGGAGAATTTGGTTTCATTTGGGCAAGGGTGGGGCAACTTGGGATCATGTCCAAGGATTAGACTCGTCTTCCCTCAGTGACATGGGCGTGCTAGAGAGGTTGGAAGAACCCATCTACACACTCACAAGAATTCATGACAATTGGCACGAGAAGAGTGCACAAGGAAATGGCATGCTCCCAAAGGTGGGGTGCGTTATTCCAACGGACGAATGATTTAGGGGCACGCAGGATTTATATGGGTGCACTAGGTCCACAAAGTGGTGCGACAATTTATTTGAGTGTGGGTTCACGAATAGGCATGACACACGCAAGAGACATGACATTTCACACAAGTGACCTTTGGAGCTCCTATAAGAGAAACTGCAAAAACTGAAAGGAAGACATAGATAATTTTTGGAAAGATATTTGGAGAGAAATTATGAGGTAAGTATGAGGCAGAGTTTCCAGGATGGAAGACAAGTAGCCAAGAGTTGGACGTTTTGGCAGGTTTTGGGGAAGTATCGAAATATAGGTCTGTGGAGGCATATGTGATATAGAAGCACAACATATGTTATCTTAGTCAAACTCTACGAAAAAGAAGGGAAAACTAGTCTGTGGTTGTGGGAATGTCTAAGGTGCATTGTAGGTGGTCACGAAGATGATAGTGACAAAACGTATTGGTGGGATGAATATATTAATGAGTTTCATGGTGAGCTAAGGAAAGTTCTTTAACTCAACCAATTTGTAAACTAAGTCTTTAGTGATCTTATTGTAATTTTTTCTCAATAACAAAGACTTAGTCGGGTGTTAGGCACAATTTCTACCACCCTCACTATTTATGTGTTTGTACTCATTTTTTTTCCGTAGTTGTTCTCTTGGACTCTCATTTTCATGGATGTATGCTTAAACAATACTAAGTGTTAAACTGTGTTAACAATTGGCTAAGTAAGCCAGAGTTGCACTAGAGTAGGAGTGTGACTCGCCCGTATCTTAGAACAGAGTATGGGTATGATATAGGTGAGGAGGCATAGAATGGATGAAGTATTCTTGGTGTGCCAAGAAACCAATTTAGAAGTGTCCTAGTGACACATGCCCACATGAGGTGAATGATCATAATATATTCTTAGGCATCCTATGGGGTTGTGACAGTAGCCATATTGAAAAGTGGTAGATGAAGATAATGAAACATAAACCCATTTTAGAATATCTTTGTTCGTTTGACGGGTGGGGTATTCTACATTCTTACCGATTCTTTATGCACTCACTCTAGAGGGAGGATTACAACAGTTTTTGCATGCTTCCTCGAACAAGGGTCAACCATTGCTCAATAGAGGTTAAAATTATCTAATGATCACCTTTCTCTAATGAAACGTGTTAATGATTAAGGAGGTTTAGCACCGCTAGCAAGAGAGTAAGAAAAACCAATTTCACACCTAACTACTCATTACCAAAACTATAGTATACAATAGTTTACATATAATATCTTGATCAATGAAAAAAAGTGAAACCTTTTCTCTTTCATACTAGATATTGGATTTGAAACTAAATAAGTGTAAGAGGGCAAGTAACTCCATATTTTTGAAAGGTTTTTATAATCTTCTTCCCACCTCCAAAATAAGCTTCAATAGAAACACTAGTATTCATAAAGAGAGTGTGCATAGCTGATCCAAGTGGATATCGACAGCCACCCACCTATTCCATTGGCTCGAAAAACAATTTTCGACCTTGGCAATTTTTCTATAGTTTTTCGTGTTCCAAACTTCTAGGGCCGTTTTGAGGCCCTAAACGGCATTTTTTGGGGATTTGGGGCCCAAGTGATTGCCAAAGACATTGATCCATGCCAATTGAAAATTGTTCTTCTCAGTTAGACCTTTCCAATGAGCTATTGTGTGCCTAAAATGAATATCGTATGCAAACGTTACGACCCCGAGAAGTTGATGTACTAACTTACCCAAACAGGGCCCACATGACTTTTGGCACTTCATCTCCTAGGGTTAGGTTTTTGGATGTCTAGAGTTTTCCACATTCCTATTTATTGTAAAAGGAATTCAGAGCCTCATTGTAACCATATTCTTTTGAATTAGTGTATCCGTCACATGTCTTCTTAGAGATAAGCCGCCACCATTCCAACAAGCTTGTTTTCTGTTGCATTTTACAGTTTCAGCTTATTTCCTTATTGAATAGAAAACCAGTTTTACTGTATCTTTGTTATTTTATGTTAAGCATATTTTAATAATATGTATTCATCTCATTTTTCTTATAAAACATGGATCAATGGTATCAGAGCGGTCTTCTCCTTGTCATCTTAATGCATGTCCCCAACAAGGTTAGGGTACAAAGAATTGGGTATCGAGCTTGTTTCTCTTGAGGAAAAAATATCTCGCACGCACAAGTGACCTATCATGGAAGGAGAAAAGAAAGATGATAGGACAAGAGATCCTTTCAAAATTTTGCTTGAGGAATCCCTCACGCTATAAAGGAACAAGATGATGGATATTTTTGTGCAAATCCTTCGACGACTACCAACAGGTGACACATCTTTCTCAAATGGAGGTGCCACCCCCTTCAAGGTACAAATCAACTTCAATATTCCTATATTTGAAGGTCAGATAGATGCAGATGTTGTAGACAAAAGGTTGAATCTGCTAGAAGGGTATTTCTATGTCCATAACTTCTCAAATAGAGAAAACATTATTTTTTCACTCCTCAAAGCCGTTCCCCATCTCAAATATTGGTGGGAAACTTTCTATGAGAATTTGGAAAGAAAGGAACCCTTGTTATTTATAGTCACGGTCACCTAGGAGTCCTTTAGGAATTATATTAAAGAAAAATACTACCCTATTGGAATTTATGATGACCTGTATACAAAATGGACCACACTGCGACAGGAAAGAGACCAAGAAGTGCCCGAGTTCACAAATATATTCCATACCTTGCGCACCAAGATAGGTATCAAAGATTCTGAGAAACATCTAGTGCTCAAGTATCATGGAGGTCTGCATAGATACCTCTAGGATGAAATGGAGTTTCTATACATCTCATCCTTGGACGCGGCCTACCGATATGCCGTCAAAATTGATCATAAGCTAAAACAAAAGATGTGGAAATTTGGGCCCGGGAAACCCTCAGAACAAAAGATGGGAAAGAGAGTCCCCAACCCATAGAACAAATGAAATAGAAAATATGGAGAGTGTAAAGAAAACCAGTCCAAGTCGCAAGAAAAGAAGGACACCCGAAAGAGAAAGAAGGATACCGGGAAGTGGTGTGACTTCCATATGACCCCTTGGCATAACACTGTTGACTACTTCTCAAAGCAGTCACTTCTGGTCAAAGTGAAAGCCTTTGAATCAGATGTGGGTTCTGACTCTGAGTTATAACCAGAAAGGGGAAGACAATTAATTGACGTAGAACCCAGTGCCACCATTGCTACCACCAAGCTCTAGCTTGGTGACCCAGACGATCTAGAAGAAGGAGAGCACCTCTTCCATTCATAGATGTGGGTAAAAGGCACCTCGTTGCACTTCATCATTGATGGTAGTAGCTAGAATAATCTCATCTCAACAGAGGTCATCTAGCAGCTGACCCTACTGACAACACTGCACCCACAACCCTACACCATTAGATGGCTCCTCCAAGGAAGTGATCTTTGCATTGTCCAACAGTTTCGGCTGTCGTATGACATCAATCCCTTCAAAGACGAGGTATTGTGTGATGTTTCTCCTCTCAAAGTTTTTAATGTTCTTTTGGGACAAACTTATTTATGGAAACTTCATGTTGTATATGAGTCTAGGCCTCATAGTTATATTATTACTTTGAACAACAAATTGTATAGGATACTTGAGGAAGTCCCTTCTAGTGCTATTTCCTTGATATCTTCGAAGCAATGCAAGAAGATCATCTCTCAGAGTGAGAGAAAGATCATAGCCACATCCAGGGCCTTCACGACCAATATCTCCACACAATAGAAGCAAGTGGATAAGGTCATGGAAGAATGATCAGATATCTTCTCCTCTCCCACTAGGGTACCTCTACACTACTAGGTCAAGCATCCCATCGATTTTACCATAGGTGCATCACTACCCAATGGGCCAGTCCACCACTTCTCTCTATTAGAAAATGAGGAGATCAAGAGGCAGATCCAAGAACTTCTCCATAAGGGGCACAACCATCCTAGATCATAGCCTTGTGGGAGATGAATCATGCTAGTCTAGAAGAAAGATGGGACCTACCAAATCTACATTAATTACCAGACCTTGAATAAAATCATAGTTCGAGACTGGTACCCGATTCCCTGAATCGATGACCTCCTTGATCATATCAGGGGGGGCAAATCATTTAGTAATATTGATCTAAATTCTAGCTACAACCAGGTCCCAATAGAACATATAGATGTATGGAAGACTGCATTCAAGTCAAAAGAAGGTCTTTTTGAATGGATGGTTATGCCCTTTGGTTTGAAAAATGCTCCAGTAACTTTTATGAGGATGATGGACGATATCCTATGACCTTTCACCAATAAATTTTTAGTGGTGTATCTAGATGACATCTTCATATACAACAAGACTTAGGAGGAACACTTGCATCATATTCAGTAGGTTCTGCACACCCTACGGCAAAACAAACTATATGAAAACTTAGAAAAATGCTCCTTCGACATGGACAAGGTCCATTACTTAGGCTACATCATTGATCAACATGGTGTGCATGTGGATCTAGCCAAGATCGAGGTCATCCATGATTGGCCGGCCCCAACCACACTCAATGAACTTTAAATCTTCTTGGGCCTTGCCAATTTCTATCATAGGTTCATGTTGGGATTCTCTCATATTGCATGGGACCTCAACCAAGTAACCAAGGGTGACGGTAAGGAAAAAATTATGTGGGGCCTGTCCCAACAACAAGCCTTCGATGAATTGAAGAATTGTTTGTTCTCATCCCCAGTACTTTCATTACCGGACTTGCAACATCCCTTTGAGATCGAGACAAATGCTTCAGACTATGTTGTGGGCTTCGTTCTCAATCAACACGGCCACCCCGTGGCATATCATAGTGAGACACTGATGCAGGAGCATCGCTATCACATCAAAAGGAAGTGGAGGTGGAAGAGAATTTGACACCTCAATGCATCGAAGGAGCCAAAGACGACCTTAAATAGCTTGATAGCGGTGTAGAGTTTTGAATTTTGTGTTAATTAAATTAGAGTGTGTAAAGTCGGGCCACCGTTTGAAATGATAGAACAATTGTAAATCCTTACAGGACTGTAAAATATTAAAGGTGTAGGATAATTTCCTAATTAGTCATTAGGTTACATGTAATCAAGCTAGGTAGGTAGCCGCCAAGGTAGAATGTGATAACATTTAGATAGGAGGAAGAAGAGGGAAGAGGCTATGGGTCCTTAGAAAAAAATTTCATTGTGTTTTTTATGTCTGTAGGAGAAAGTGACTGTAATGATGATTTTTTCTTTGAAATGAATAGAAAAAAGAAAATTGATTCAATTGTATAGTGTTGATATTGTTGGACTATTGATATGTATTCTATGAATGTATGATGTTCATATTAAATGAATGAATAATTAAATAAGTTTAAATTGTTTCTCTTATGTAAGTTATGCAAGGAGTGCATACAAAGTGCAAGGAGTGCGCGTGAAGAAGTATTTTTTGACTCAAAGTTCATAAGAGATAATGGGGGACTTTTGTATACAAAGTGTGCATATTGAGCACAAGGAGTGCACGTAGAAGAAAACTATTTTAAAGTTTGAAAGCTCAGGAAGTTGAGCGCAGGGTATACCAGGAGGGTACCAGAAAGTGTTTAAAGAAAGAAACAGAGTGCAAGTCTGTGCCATGTACACGGTTTAATTTCAATTACCAGAAGTTCAGGAGGAGTAGTGGTTTTAAGCCTCGAGAGGAAACACTTAGAAAATTTTCAAAATCTTGAAGAGTTGAAGCATTCAAAGGTGGAGCGTAGAAATTGAAATTTCAAAGGAAGAATAAGTACGTAGGATTGAGCAGGAGAAATCCTTCATAAAATAATTTTGAAGACTGGATAAGATCGAGGGTTAAGGTTTATCTAGGGGGAGCCAAAATCTTTCAACCCGTTAGATATGGGATAATTCACGCATTGATTAGTTGGGAGGGTCTTTCGGAATTTTGCAAATTGGAAGATTTCCAAGGAGAAGAGTGAAAATTCGCGAAGAGAGAAACTGCGATTCGACCTTAGCCATTGGATCACGGAGAGATATGAACCGTAGATATAGACTTGAACAATTTTGTGAAATGCGAAGTCCCGATTCATGAATTGGATCTCGATCGTCGGTTGCGGGAGAGATAAGGACCATTGATTGTCTAGGGGGAGTTCAAGGTTTGGAAAATTGGAGAATCGGGGGTTGAGTCACATACGATTACCTGACACATGCAATTGTGAAACGCCTTTTGAGGATAGGCATGTGGTTACAAGGTGTGGTCACGTGGAAAAAGGTTTGTTCCTGGCACTGGTTCACATGAGCGGATTTTGCAAAGACCTTTGGATTTTTCTTACAGGTTTCAATAGGAAATCAAGGAGTTTCTTCAACTCAAATATTTTCTTGAAGATCCTAAGACCGGGAGGTTGTGCATCCCTTCGAGAGAAGGGGGGTCTGCACCAAGTGGTATTAGAGAATGAAAAAGATCGTATTTGCATTCAGTGTGTTAGGAACAGTTGAAGCGATGTCGCCGAGGGTACGCGCAAGACCGCCTATAACAAATTGTGTTGTAGGAAGAGAAATGAGAGAGCTTCGCGCAATGTTGGAAGCAATGGAAGTAATACAAAGATGGACACCTGTCACTAAAGATGTCAGTGATGCAGAAAGTGAAGAAATAGATGTTGAATAAGCTACATGGGAAGATATGGCTGAAGAATGCTTATTGAAAGTTGTTGTGAAGCTGGGGCCTAGAGCAAAGATGGACATCCCAATGTATGAAGGTAATTTGGGTGTCGAATAGATATTGGACTGGATAAGGTCCATGGATAAGAATTTTGACTATGAAGATGTCAATGAAGGAAGGAAGGTGAGACATGCTATCACCAGATTAAAAGTACATGCAACACTGTGGTGGGATGAACTGTAGGCAGAGAGAAGGAGCAAAGGCAAACAAAAGATAAAGAATTGGGATATGATGGTAGCCAAACTGAAGGCTAAATTCATACCTAAGGATTACCAGATAAATCTGTTCAGAAAGTTACAGAACCTGAGACAGAGGGGTATGACACTGAAAGAGTATACAAAAGAATTCTATAGGTTAAATATTAGGACTAGACAAAGAGAAAATGATGATGAAAAATTTTCCAGGTATATAAATGGATTAAGGTATGAAATTCAGGATGAGATCAACATGATGACTATGAGGAAAATGGAATATGCTTATCAGATTGCATTGAAGGCTGAAGAAAAGTTGGCCAAAAACCAGAGTCAACGACACAGAAGTAGAGGCTCAAATAGAGGTAAGGGGATTGTCTATGATAAGTCACTGAAAACTGATGATGAGAATGAGAAATCATATGGTCACTTTGAAAGGGGAGGAAGTTCCCAAAGAAGACCGTTTGGTGGGAGAAATTATTTTCCTCGAGGAAGAGGAAGAGGTAGAGGAGGTGGAGTTAAATTTTATTCCAGTGGAAAGATAGGACACATGTCTTGGGAATGCCCCAAGAGGAAGAAAGAAGGAGGAGGAGAATCACACATTTTTGAAGCTTAGAATAATTTGGAAGAAGAAGCAACAGAAGGAGGAAAGGACCTTATGATGAGGAAAGGTCTTCTAAATCCAGAGAAGGAAATAGAAGGCTCGGTTCAGCGAACGAGGTTGTTCAGGACTGCTTGTAAAACAAAGGAAAAAGTTTCCAAAATTCTTATAGATAGTGGGAGCACTAATAATTTAGTATCTACAAAAATGGTGGAGAATCTAGAGCTAGACACAACTACACACCCAAGTCCATATAAATTTTTGTGGTTGCAGAAAGGACATCAATTAATGGTAAGTCAACAATGCAAAGTTGAATTTAAGATATGAGGCTATTCATATGAGATTGTGTGTGATGTAATTCCCATGGTTGTTTGTCATATTTTGTTGGTAATACCATGGAAGTTTGATAGGAATTTCATTCATGATGGGAAGAAAAATACTTACACTTCAGAGAAAAATGGTATAACTCACATGTTACTACCAATAAAAGAGAAGAAAGAAAAGGAAGAAGGCAACACAATAATACTTCTCATGAGTGGGAAGGAACTCTTGAAGGAGATTAAGAAAGATCAAGAAATACAATTTATTGTAGTAAGGAAGCCAAGAGTTATCCTTACCTATACTTCTATGAATGATTTACCTGAAGAAATCCAAGAATTGTTAGAGAATTTTTCTGACATAGTAGTGTATGAGTTTCCCCACTCATTACCACCCATTAGGAGTATTAACCACCATATTGACTTGATTCCAAAAGCCAGTTTACCAAATAAAGTAGTGTATAGGATGACACCTCGAGAGAATGAAGAAGTTAAGAATCAAGTTCAGGAGTTGTTGGATAAAGGTTTAGTCAAGGAAAGTCTAAGCCCATGTGCAGTGCCACCTGTTTTGAGTCCAAAGAAGGATGACAGATGGAGATTGTGTACAAATTCCAAAGCCATCAACAAGATAACCATTAGGTATAGATTTCTTTTACCCAAGATGGATGGTTTGATGGATTGTTTGAGTGGAGCAAGCTATTTTTCAAAAATAGACTTGAAGATTGGATATCATCATATAAGAATGAGAGAGGGAGATGAATGGAAGACAGATTTCAAGAGAAATGAAGGTTTGTTTGAATGTCTAGTCATGTCATTTGGATTGACAAAAGCTCCAAGCACATTTATGAGGTTGATGAATGAAGTACTGAAGGAATTCATAGGTAAATTATTCATTGTATATCTGGATGATATATTAGTTTTCAGCAAAACAGAGGAAGAATATTTAAATCACTTGACATTAGTGATGAGGAGATTGCAGCAAGAAAATTTGTTAATAAATTTAAGGAAAATTCTTTTATGAAGACATAACTCATATATTTCAGTTTTGTGATCTCTTCAAATGAATTGAAGATGGATCCAAAGAAGGTGAGAGAAATAAAAGAATGGTCGTCACCAAGGAGCATATTTGAGGTGAGAAGTTTCCATGGGTTAGCAATTTTTTATAGAAAGTTTATCAGAAATTTTAGTGGTATATGTGCACCCATGATGGATACTATTTCAAAGAAACACAAATACTTTAATTGGATAGAGGAGGCTGAGAAAATATTCAAGGTGTTGAAAAACAAGATAATAGAACAACCAATTTTGGTTTTACCCGATTTTGGAAAAACATTCCAGGTGAGGTGTGATGCAAGTGGAATATTCATTGGAGAAGGTTTAAGTCAAGATAATAGGCTAGTTGTTTATTTGAGTGAAAATTTGAATGATGCTAAGGAGAAATATTCTACATATGACAAGGCGTTTTATTCAATGATTCAATCTTTGAATAAATGGAGAAATTATTTAATTCCAAAATATTTTGTCTTGTATAGTGATAATCAAGCTTTACAATTTATTACTAGGCAAGAGAAGTTGAATCAGAGGCATGCTAAGTGCGTAGAATTCATGCAGAATTTTACTTTTATCATTAAACATATTTCTGGAAGTGCTAATAAAGTGGCGGATTATTTGAGAAGGAGAAGCTTGGATGTACAGGAATTCCAACTGAAGACCTTAGGGTTTGAGAACCTTAAGGAAATGTATCAGGAAGATCCAGATTTTAAGGAGCCTTATGAAGCATATGGAAATCCTTTATTGAGGGATAACAACTCATGGGCATAATATTTGATCCAGGATGGGTTTTTGTTTAAAGGAAGCCAATTGTGCATACCAATATGCTCAATGAAAGATAATTTGTTGAAAGAAAAACATAGTGGAGGTCTAGCCAGACATTTCAGTCATGACAAAACATTTGCACATCTAAGTAGTTTGTATTATTGTCCACGTATGAGGGAATATGTGAAGAAATTTGTACATCGATGTAAGATTTGTCAACATGCAAAAGGAAAGATACAAAATACTCGTTTGTATCAGCCATTGCCTATTCCAGAAAGGACTTGGGACGTAATTAGTATGGATTTTCTATTGGGATTACTTAGAACCTAGAAGGGAAGTGATTCCATATTCATTGTGGTTGATATATTCTCTAATATGGAAAATTTCATACCATGCTAGAAGAAAAATGATGCTACACACATAGCCAATGTGTTTTTCAGAGAAATTGTGAAATTACATGGATTTTCGAGAAGTATAGTCTCAGATAGGGACACTAAGTTTGTAGGACAATTTTGGAGGACTCTATGGAAGAGGTTGGGAACTAATTTATCTTTTAGTTCAACATATCACCCTCAGACAGACAGATAGATTGAAGTGGTGAACATGAGTCTAGGAAATTTGTTAAGGGATTTACTCATTGAACAAGGTCATAAGTGGGATCAGATTTTGGCACAGGAAGAATTTGAATTTAACAATTTAGTTAATAGAAGCACTGGAAAATTTTCATTTGAGATAGTATATGGAAGATAGCCAAGAGGGATTGCAGAATTGATAGATTTGAAACAAGATGAATTTAGGAGCGCAGGAAAAGAATATTTTTCTATAGAAATGCAAAGACTTGATGATCAAGTTAAGAAATAGATACAGGATAGTAATAAGAAGTATAAGGAAAAAGTTGGTCATAAAAGAAGGCAAGTTGTAATGCCCACTCTTTATTCTAACTTCATTCTAATCCTAATCAAATTAATTCCTCACTGAGATAATAACATTAACCCTCATCGGGATTCGGCTACTTGCGATGTTTAAAGGCTTGG
>JASDQU010335589.1:0-12678 GCA_032191745.1 Picea mariana | reverse complement strand
GAGATGGGTGGACAGGTACTTCTTCTATAGAGATGTCCTTATAGATACAGTTCATGGACAACAGGACCAATGGTCACAGGTATTTCATCATGAGGATTCAGGAGAGGAGGATCTAGTATGTATGTAGGGGGCAGACAGTCATAGTCAGAGTAGTGCAGGGCCAGCATGGTGATCTTCGACAGAGGTTAGCATGGGACCCAAGGATTGCAGGACTAAGCATTTCACTGACTGACAGGGGAGGGTGGACCATTGCAGGGGAAAGTTATTCTAACTTTCCATTGAGCTTCAGTGTTGGAGGAGCGTATCGCTTTCCGGTGTCTCACGAAGGTCTGGTAGCACCTCGTTCGGGCATCAGCATGAGCAGTTGATGGAGGCCGTATGGATCTTGGTAGAGACTTGGAGGATGGATTCATTCTAAGATGAGGCCATGTGTCTTATGCAGGAGACTCTCAGAGTTGATGTATTTCAGGGTTATGCTTCCCAGGGGCTAGCAGTTCATGACTTGATATGAGACCCAGGGAGCAGAGTGCATGAGTGTTCATCTTTGGATGGGTTCTACTATGTATCCCACAGGTGGACATGGGATCCTGGTATTTTATTTGAGGGGATTTGGTTATTTTCTAGCAGGGAGGACTGTAATGTCCCCACTTTGGGACATCATCACAGTGCAGAGGTTTATGATGACCAGAGTAGCCAGATGGATGTTATAGTGAGTATAGGGGTTATTGAGAGGCATTGTGGGGTCCAACTTGCATTGCTCATCATATTCCATCATTATGAGCCATTCTGCACAGGTTGGCTTTGGTTTCGTTGCATTCCGACTATTTCCATGATTTTGACTATTTTGAGCTATAAGTTAATTGAATTCACTAAAGAGGTCATTTTGGGCACATTACTTGGAGGAACCTCTCGGTGTAATAGCTCATTGGAATCGGGAGANCTTTTAGTGGCCAGGGAAGCCACAAGGAGATATAAGGAGCTTTTTAGAGGTAAAAAGGTTAATTAATTAATTAAAGTGATTTAATTAATTAATTAAATATTAATAAAATGAAAGTCACTTTGGAGGGACAAGGTGAGCCAAAAAGTATAAGGAAAGGCAAGGGCCTCTACTCATTCATTCATGTATGATCATATTTTGATATTTGGCTTCTAGCTAGTGAGCCCAGCATTGGGGGGTTTGAGGGTTTTGACTTAACAAACCCTAGAGGACGATTCGTTGGTGAAAGATTCCACCTAGCTTGTCCCAAGCTTGGTCTCAGAGATGCAATACTCTCCC
This sequence comes from Picea mariana, assembly GCA_032191745.1. Taxonomy (NCBI): domain Eukaryota; kingdom Viridiplantae; phylum Streptophyta; class Pinopsida; order Pinales; family Pinaceae; genus Picea; species Picea mariana. Next base: position 11,402 of record JASDQU010335589.1, on the reverse strand, counting down.
ACACCATTCTAGTTCGGTTCTACGTCAGTGCAGGAGGGTTCTACACCAGCCATAGGCACAAGAAGAGAAGGAGGGCACACCATTGGGGGTTTCCAACAAGGGGGGTGCACCATTCTTGGAGAGAGATTCATTGCAGGTGATTGGCAGGGCTTTTGGAGATTCTATCACCTGGGTTTTCATTGCAGGACCTTGGACATCAGAGCTTGTCCATTCATGAGGAGTTTCAGGTGCCATTTGATTTATTAGATGCATGGGACGAATTGAAGGAGAGGAGCAAACTTCAAAAATTGGTTTCAGTCATTTGCTAGTTCATATCTTCACCATTTCTCTTGGGGTTTCACCCGAGAGGTAAGCAAGCCCCGATCTATCATTCTAGCGATTTTGTGGAGCATTTGGAGGCATCTAGGAGTGAGGCCGATTTATCTAGGGTTTCAGGCATTCAGGGGTGCGCACCATATCTTGGAGGAGGTTAAGATCCATAGGGTTTGAGGGAGATCTTGGAGATTCGGGCACTTGGGTTGTTCTTGGCATCAACTGATCTATTGTTTGGCATCTTTCTTGAGGCGATTTGACACATTTGGCAGCAGGGCCGAGTTGTCGAGGAGCTTCAGTGTTCCAGCAGGTCGTGGCATCTTCGAGTGGGGGTTTGGCACTTCATACGATACAAATCTACCTTGGCATTGGTATTCATCTCTTATCCATCCTTTGGAGGCTTATTTTGTATTATCGAGAGCTTTTTGTAGCAACTCTATTATCTATCTTCTTAGCCATCTGTTGAGCATTCCAGATCGGCATCTTCATTGTAGCAGGTTCTTCTATTTCATGAATAAAAGCAGATTTGAGATGTTTTGTCTTGTCTATCATATTGCATATGGTTGAGGTATGTTCCATGGTTATATCTTCTCGTTTATTGTTGCAATACACATATATAACACATCAGTGAACCCTAAGGCCGAAATCAAGAGGCCATCCTGCAAGTAAACACATCTAAACAAGTAGATCAACAAAGTGTTTGACAAAATACCACAACCAAAAAAGTTTTAAAAAGACACCAAAACCGTGATGTTCCTGGCATAATGGCTTGGGATCATTACAAAAAAACCTACGACTAGATGGCTATCGGGCTATGTTAAATACCAGGCCATTGGGAAGAGAGGGGGTTCCATTCTATATTATTGTATTTTGTTCCATAGCTTAGCAGAGCAACTCGGAGTGGGAAATTAGAGAGAATAACAGAGGGGTTAATGTTTTGTAGCATCCTAACAGGCCACAGGTCTTAGGTAACTCTATAGAGAGTGTCTTCTCCTTTGTACTTGCATTATTTCCATATCAGATAAAAGAGAGCAGAGCAACCTCACCTTCTAGCTGGGTTTTCTCTCGTAAAGGGTTTCCTAGAGCAAATCTTTGTGTTATCTTGTGGATGGTGTGTGATTGTATTTTACTGTTCTCTATTTTCTGCATGTTATCTATTTCATGCATAGGCAAAAAATTAGTAACTAAATATTCTTGATTCTAAAAGAATTTAACCTTCATAGTGTAGATTTCTGTTTTATTTATCAGATATGTTGTGACGAACTGTTTTAGTGGAATATCCATGACAGTGTACAGGGCAATGAGGGCCCCTGTATATATACCTAAGCGGGTGCCTTTTCACTAAAAGTCACGTCCTTTAGTTAAGACATGTCCTTTCATTAAGATGTGTATTTTCACTAGTTATTAATTATTATTAGTATTTATGTTATATATATTTATGTTTATTACATTGCCTTCCCCTTTAGAAACGCTTTGTCCTTAAAGCATATTTATGGAAAGACTTTACGTCTTTTCTCTAGCTTGTAATGCCTTCGAAGGATTCTTTGTTCTTGATGATGTCATGGTTGACGATATGAGTTACGAAGTGTTGCGCAAAACTGTCGAATTGTGAAAGGGTTAGACTACCCTAATTCAATTTTCTGCAAAATTGTGTGGCGACGACTTTTGGGATTTGGGAAATGATAAGATTCCACACTTGAGCTTCTCTTCAATATAACGGGATCTTTACTTATCTTCTCATATTGATGTCGTCTTTGGTTAGCTTGTTGAATAATGCAATGGCGTTTATAATTTGGATGACGATACAACATCCTTTTATCTTGAGTCTGAATTCTAGAAACCTCGTCTTTTGTTACTTCTGATGATATGTTGGTTGATAATATTTCATTTGAAATATAAGTCTGATAATAATACTTGACCTTCTTAAGAATGGAAATAATTTCACCCTTTTTTTACTTTAACAAGAAAATCTCTAATGAACTTTAATATTTCACCTTTTGCCAATATTTTCTCATCATTCACTTTTTTACCCTTCCACGTTATTTACATTATCAATAATTTCACATTATTCACTTTTACGTAACTATTTATAAAACTTATCCTCTACGTAAAGAGAGATTTATATTTCATTTTTTATTACTCCATACAAAGATTCCTCCACGTAAAGATTCAATCTTTATTTCTCCACAATCCTAATATGTTGTATAGCCTTTTTTTTCTTTTTTTCTCTTTTTTTAGCATGCACGTGGCAATTAACTTTACCTATGCCAACTATGGAATCTGTCTTTGACTTGATACTTCTTTACATGCACTTTGAAAGATAGTTGGAAACTTTCCTTCGGAAATTTATTTGCAGAACTTTTTATTCTTTTTTTCCTTTTTAATAATAAATAGCCAAAAGCTAGTGGTGGTCAAAGACCCTGATTAAGCAGAGAAACTCTGAATGAAGTGTGGCCAATGGCCGGGACCAAAAATTGAAGCTCTGGTACCAAATGTGGTGAACCAATTTGATTCATTATTCATAATAAAAGGAATAATATAAAAGAATCCATGTGGATTAAAATATTGTATTGAATAAAATATGAGACATGATAATAGAATTACAATGAGGGGCCCCGTATATACACCTAAGCGGGTGCCTTTTCATTAAAAGTCATATCCTTTAGTTAAGACATGTCCTTTCATTAAGATGTGTATTTTCATTGGTTATTAATTATTATTTATATTATATATATTTATGTTTATTACAATTTCCCTCATGCTCGTTGAGGCCAAGGTCAACATTTGCCACTTTGTTTAGGGTTGGGCTGACCAAAATTGTGCATGTGTGCATAGATTCGATCAAGTTGCAGACTTATCTGTTTCTAATTGCCTAGAGGAGGAAATTGCAGAGAATAATAGCCCAACTACATCTAATATTGACAAAGCCCTAATTGATGAAATAGGCAGATTCAGTATCCATGATGATACTGCCTCGGCAAATGGCTGCCCTGTGATGCATCAGGATGAGGATAACTTTGGATAGATGAATTATTGCAGGGAAAAGGGTGTGAGAATTCCCCTCTTATGGGAGTTACTGCAGTGGATTCAAAAGATACTAGGAACACTACCTTCTGCACCCCTTCAATCCATAGGAAGTGAAGGATGTCACTTAGTTTGATGTTACACAATTTGGTCCATGAAGCAATTATGGTTGTCATGAGTCTTATAAAGGCCACTGGGGGGTGTGGGGAAATGTTTCCCCAGGCACCCCTCAGCCCCCGGAGTGTGGAAAGTAAGGGGGGCGCACCCCTGACCCTGGGGGATGCATCCCCTGGAACACTGATCAACAGTCCAACCAAATCTACAAAGCCCGTGAATCTTCTAGATGAGGTCTTTTACAATTTCTGATCCCCAGCTTATTTGTTTCACTTACAGCTTCTAGTTCTTATTCTGCAGCAGGAAATCATGGCCAAGTACTTGATAGCTTTATGTAATATGTACGACTTTGTATAAATAGAAATTGTTTTCTTGTGGAGGACCATGGACATTGTATATTGTATTGACAATGTGCTTTGGTCTTGGTAGTTAAATTGTATGTCTTTGTATTATTGCTATGTAGACTAGCAAGGGAAGAGAAAACATTGAATGTAAACATATTGGTGTTATGGAATTGGATAAACTTGTATTTTGTTATTGATGCAAGTAAAGAGGCATTTGGGGCTTTGTTTAATCATTGGTTCTGGGGCTGTGTTAATTTGACTTGTAGAAATGATTTGTCTTATTTTTATGTTATATTTTTGAGTGAAACTCATACTCCTTTTGGACATTAGGTTGCCCAAGTAGCCTAGCTTGCTACTGCATGCTGGGATATTGAATCCTCCATTTGCCTAATRATTTGCTAACATCGGCTAGGCTAGGACCTGCATTTTAAGTAAAATGCTGGCTAGCATTTGCTGCTTACCTGTGCTGTGCAACTTTCTGGAATGAYTAGAATTTTCACCCAATTTTGCAGGAAACGGTGGGTTGGGAGTGGTAATAGTATGCATTTAGAAATATATAGAAAACAAAAAATAAAATATGCTTGTTGAACATAATTTTCAAATCTGAACAATGAAATCTGATGTTTAAAAAAACAGTTATTTGATTTCAGTTAACAATCAAGCATATATAATTTCAGATAACAGTTATTTGATTTTCAGATAACAATCAAGCAAATATAATTTCAGATAACAATAAGGCATTTTTAAAGCAGGTCAAATATTGTTTTTCAGATTTCACTAAAAGATCATATTTGGGATCTTACATAATTCACCCTCAACCTATTTCTGTACATGCCTAAAGCTGCATCCTGTCATTATGAAAGTTGAAATTGTTGATAACTCAATGTTAGTGACTATGGTGGTCAAAAAGGATTGGAATAAGTCTCAAGTTTCAACTAATAAGGATTATACTTGCACTTGTTTGAAGCTGTTAGTATTATTCACGTATCAGGGGAACTAAACAAAATTGCAGATTTCTTAGCCAATGAAGGGAACACAACAATAGCTCAAAACTGGGATTAATCACTTACACCCCTGCCCGTCTTTTATAGATGAAGGCTAGGAAAATACAAAAGCACCCAAATTAGAAAATCCTAATCTAATTATGTCTAGGGATTATTGCACAGGTTGCATGAGAAACCTCCTAGGGAAGTGTGCTCATGTGTAAACTTGGCATCCTACTTATTCATGTACTTTTCTAAAAATAGAAAAGCTCCCTAAGGCTGGTGCTAATTAAAGCAAACTTCATAATACTAGAAAAGTCAACTTTTGAAAATAACAAAGCAAACTCCTAAGAAAAACAGAGTCTAAATCTGAAATGCTAAATTTGGAACAGTAGTCTAAATCTGGAAGTGGAGGAGGCTGGCCTCTCTCCTACATAATGCCAATGCACCCTCCAAAGAAGATGGACATTAACTCCAAGATGCTGCTGCACAGGAATCAAGGTGTGGTCTGTTCCACTGCTGCACCATGATGAAGGATCTACTGCTGTTATTGCTGTGCCATTACTGCTGGAGACACTATCCAAGCAATCCATTATAATACTCTAACAATCCCTGTTTTCAAGGAAAGTGCTTTCCACCATGCTTGGTCTTTCTCTCAGCATCTCAAACTTCCCCTTTGTCAGGGGCTTCGTTAATATGTCTACAACCTGCAAGTCAGAAGGAATATACTCAAGATCCACTGCTCCTTTATGAACTCTGTCCCTAAGAAGATGGCACCAGATATGTATGTGCTTGTAGTGATCATGAAAAATTGGATTCTCAGAGTGTTTGATACAGCTCTGATTGTCAGTGTATCATAGTAGGCTCAACATCTGATTGGTCAACTATGCTATCAACTTATGAAGGCATATGGCTTCAAAACTAGAGTCATTGGCTGCCATGTACTCTGCCTCTGCTGAACTAAGTGGCATTGCTACCTGCTTCCTGCTAAACTAGGATATCATACCTGAATTGGAACTGAAACAGAAACCTGACGTACTGTTCCTACCACCTGCATCTCCAGCCCAGTGAGAATCCACAAAACCATACTATACCAATTCACCATCTCCTATATACCTCAGACCATGATGCACCGTGCCCTATAAGTTTCGGAGTGCATGCTTTGCAGCAGCCTAGTGAATATGCCTGGGCTTAACCATGTACTGGCTCAAGGTGCTTACTGCAAACCAAATATCAAGTTTGGCATTCCCCATATACATTAAGGGAACCAATCAACTGTCTATATAAAGAAAGATCTACCAAATCTAAATCCAAGTCAACATAGAACTTTAGGATTGGAACCATAAAAGTGGCTATAGGTTTACAATCCATCATCTGAAACCACTTCTAAGTCTCTACTGTATACTTCCACGGAACCTTGTGAAACCTCGAGACCTATAAAATAATGCATAGGGCCGACATCCTTCATGTCAAATTCACTTGTCAGTTTCTTCTTGCACCATGTTATGAGATTTTAAAACTACCTGTCAAGATCAGGTCATCTACATACAACACTAAGATAATCAGATCAGATTTATCAAACATATAATACAAGTTACGATTTCTAGCCATGTTAGTGAAGCCCAAACTTTGTAGGTATTCATCAATCTGTGAGTACCAAGTAGGTGATTATCATGTTCATGTGACCCATTTCTCTTTGGATCATTCTTGTTAGGGCCCTCGCCATTATAATTGCCTCCCCACCTTCACCACTATTGCCATCACCCAATGACTTTAAATAGGTAATAAAGCTACACTGATTATAATATTCAAGAGTTTGACTCAAGCAAAAAGGAGATTTGTGAATATTGATGTACTCAATACTCAGTTGGAAAATTCCTTATAATAGAGCAATAACTCGCTGTAAAATTTGAATAATTGTGAGGTTCCTTTGTGGCATTGCTTCTTAAAATTTAGAAAATTCATTCAAGGATGGCCACATGTCACTTATTGGGGTAGAACCATTCGATCATTGGAGCTTCAATATTGTGCATTCCCAACTCCTTGCTGCTAACAATTGAGTGGGACTTGCTTAGGAAATCATTGCAATGAAACAAGTCAAGGATGAAAAGTTGCATTTCATTCTCCTTTGAGCCATGACCTTTTGAAGGAGGTGGGATCCCTTTGGAAGGGTGACTTCAACTGTGTTTGTTCTCCTCTGAAACTCCTCCTTCGATTGGGTCAACTCAGYAGGATGTTGGGGGTTGGAGAGTGTTTGGGTGATCTCTCTTGCTTCCTTTGAAATCTCTCTTGCTTCCTTTGAAATCTCACTCCTTTTATTGGGCGGGATCATGTCGAAGCTTGATGCACATAGTGGAAGGTGAGTTATTTTCCTCTRCCTTGCTCCTCCAACAAAGTGGTACCTAATCGAAGGTGAGAGGATACATGTTTCCTCATTGTAGCTCTTTGATGGCTCCAACCTCCAAGGTGGGTGTCACCCATTTATAAGTCAAAGTGTCCATGCATCAAATGGAAGGGAATAAAAAGGATATAAGATCTTCTCTATACCCCTTTGGAAGGAACGGGCCTTAGTTGGTGACCTTCAACACTTCAGAGGTGAATGGAAAATAAATTATTTGACCACTTGACACTCGAGAACTCCAAAAGGTGGATCCTAGTTGGTATTCTTTAGACTTTGGGCACAAGGGATGAATATAACAAGTTTCAAGGGTAGTTAAGCCTCAACTTTTTGAATCGGTGGGACCCATTTAGACTTTGAGCATCAGATCACTATGGGACTTGCTAGAGACTTTGTTGTTAAAATTGCAATGTTTGAACTCTTCCACACTTCTTTTGTTCTTTAGGATTGACTAAAATTGAGAAGACACGGTATCAAACAATAAGAATAGAAGACACTTCTTTTCTTCTATTCGTATACTAATACTTGTTCAAGTGCCTTGAATATTTAAGTGAGCACATACAATTAAGCTCGAAAGTTGCCATATCTCCTTGCAAATGCCCACCATTGCCAACCACTTCAAACTTTTCATTGTATATGCCAAAATTTGGAGTAACATGCAACTCATACTTGGGGAATGTAGGGCATTCTCCTTGCCTTGAAATCCATTGTAATGTGTAGAATGGTCTATAAGGGTGTAAGGGAATTGTGTTATAGAACTCAACCAACGAATCCCATTGTCATATTGTATTTCTTTATCTTGTTAAATATCATAGTCAAATACCATGGAGAAACAATAGAATATAAGTATCAAAACATAAGTGGGTATGATGGAGATTACTTGGGAAGCCACATGTATGCACCTCACTTTTCCTTGTCAGCGATAGCTAGGCCAATGGAACAAATAATTATCACCTTCCTTGTCTGATACAAGAAGGCCAAGGAAATAAAGATTTGTCCACATTTCTTGCCAACTACAATAGGGGCAACTAATAGATAATTGTACACCTTCTTTGTTGGCTACAACATGGCCAAGGAATAGATAATTGTATGTCTTTCTTTCTAGGGACAACATGGTCGAGGGAATAAATACGAGTACTTCCTTGTGGGCTACAACAAATCTAAGGAAACATATAATATTTTGACTTCCACATAAATTCAACTATATAAACAAAGAAGACCCCTCACATAGATTTTGACCTACCCATAATCGGTCTTTCAATTTAACAGAAGGGAGAAGAACATTCAAAATTTCAAACCCATAACGATAGTTAATTCAACACAATCTAAAATGAGATTTTAGATGATAAGAAAATTGAATGTTGATTTGTACTCTTCGAAAAATTTCACCCTCCAACAAATCCAAACACCTTACTCTTTTCATTTTGATATATTTATAGGCTTCTAGAGTTTGCAAGCAACTTCTTATGCCACTGTTGACATTACAAAGTAGGGCGATGTCAAAGGTAGCATTGTATCCAGTGGAGGAATTCAACTGGCTTAGAACTTCTTCTTTTTACCCCATTTTCCTAATCTTCATAAAATTAGATCCATTATCCTTCCCTTTGTGATTTATGCCCCCTAATCTTATTTTAGGCTCTCCAAGCCTTATCCCTAGTTTATGATCCTTTTACCCCAATTCAAATCTTATCTTCCTTTCAACTAAGGGTCAATTAGCTAGATTTAACACAAAATAACAAGATTTATAAAGAGCGCCCCCATGAGTTTTGGAAATTTCATATAAAATGATAACTAACATGCTYCGTTTCCCATTTGGCTTAGACTTTGACGTGTGACTAGGGGTTACAAATCCATTATTATCACGTATATATTTTTATTACACTAATTCATTATGAATTTGCTTTGAGCTATTGTGTGAAGCCATTTTCCCAACTTCTAAACATCGTAAAGGACTATAACACCCCCAAAGCATCTACTRGCACCTCCCAATAATGAAAGGTTAGTTATAAAGTATGTCAAACAAGATCAATACTAGTAGAACTTGTTGAATACATATGTTGAAATCTTCAAATACTTGAGAGGACTATGTTCGATTTAATCCATTGAGCATGTTGTTGTCTTGTAGGAGAGTTTTGCCATATATTGGATTCTATTAAAGTTCTATTATGCAAAATGAAGAGATTAAATGTACTAGTTGTATCAATTGATCGACAAAGGGTACATTTGAATTAGTATTGCAGTATCGCGAATGTGTATAAACTAAAATCGTGAGCTAGAAACAATACCACACCAATGCTCGATTTTGAGGAAGGATGGATGATGTCGTCGGTTAGATCTATGGAAAAATGTATTTGTAACTAGACTTCATTAGCAAAATTTTGAGGCAAAAAAGTGCCTCTAACCTATTTTTCTATGCATTAATAATTAGTACCTTTGACTCAATGGGTATTACAAGGATTATGACATCCTATACAATGTTGTAGGTAGCTTTTTGTACATGCATGTAATTCACTAAAATAATCAATCTAATTCATTAGAATTAATAGAGATGAATTAATCTAAACCTAATTCATTAAATTTAATACTATCTCTCGTCTCTCTCTTCCATCTTGCTCAAAAACCAAATTTTTGGATAACTAATTTGCCCCAATATTTAATGTTTGGACAATTAGTGCAAAATTATTTTTGGAGAATGTGACACTACACAACACACATTACAAGCATAGAAAAATAATTGCCATACACATCACACCAAGGACAAAGTACATATATGCTTTAGACAAGTATGCATGTGCCATGGTGGACATAATGTGTAATGTTTGCCACTCTTCATGGTGAACATGTGCTACGTAGATTCACTTTTTCATTTCGTCAACCACTTTTCCTACATCATCCTTAAAACTCTAAAATTTCATTGCATAACCATATATTTGTTTTGAGTGTGCTCTTTCCCTGTTTGTAAATAAAATTGGATCATTTAGACATAATTTTGACTATTGTGTGTAGGCCCTCATTCGTTTCACATTAACATTTAAATTTTATCATCTTCTCGTTCTAATGCTATTTATTAGTTGCAACATTATATGCTAGTGAAATTTAGCGTATAATTGTGAAAATGACATCCTTTATTACATAACAATGGGATGTCTATTTCAACTAATATAGTTGACTTTATTTTTAAAATATCATTCATCTAAAATAAATGTTTCAATGATTTTTTTATAAATATTTATAAATAGTGTTTTTATGAATTTAAAAATTAATTCAAAAAAAAATTGAGCAAAGCTAAAGGAAGATTATATATATGGAGGGAAAGAACTTCTGACATGATTGAAATTGTGACATCACTAGGGAAACCTTATGTGAACAAGACAAGCTAGAGGAAGCTCATGGAAGAGGGTAAGACAATTTGAACAAATCTGAATTCATAAAGTAAGTGTAACTTATCTATTCTCTTTACACTTAAAGTTATTCTCTTTCCAGTGAAAATTAAAGTTATTTATGTGGGGCATGATTCTTTATTTAGTTTAAGACAATATTGATGTTATGTTTCAAGTTTATATATGTTAGGAAAACAAATTTTAAGATATGGTGTTTCTTAAGCGGTGGAAACTTTTGTTTTTTTGAAATGATTGTCCAAAAAACTGTTAKCACCAACATCTTATTCTACCTTTGTGGACTAGGTAGTTATTTAAGAAGACAATTATAACTAGTTAGTGGGTTTGTAAACATAAGGTACAATCCCATTTATGGATTCCATCTTTGGGAATGAAACAAAAATTRATGTTAGTTATTACATGTGTTAATTATGAAATATATTAGGTTATGTGAAGGTTTATGTTATTGTTTCCTTACCAAGATATGTGTTTCTTTACATTAGGGAGTTGCAGATTTGGATGGGAAACCTTATAATTTATTGTTTTCACAAAAGTTTAGTGGCTATAAATGTATGTTAGTGTTTTATAAGATACTTCATTATATGCAAGTTGGGTTTTACTTTTGATGCTAACATATTTGGGAATATATAAGTTGGGTTCTACTTTTGATGTTAGGATACCATGGGATATATAAGTTGGGTTTTACTATTGATGTTAAGATTCTATGGAATATAAAAATTGGGTTTTACTTTTCATGTTAAGATACTTTATAACATGTAACTTGGGTTTGATTGTTGATGTTAATACACTTTTAAATATATCAGTTGGGTTCTATTTTTTATGTTAGTTG